>LRSR01012649.1:0-36230 GCA_001579985.1 Hypsibius dujardini | reverse complement strand
TAGCTGCATATTAGTGCCTGAGTATGTTGAGGTAAACCAGACATGCCACCCTTGTGACTAATTGAGTAGATTTCCCTGTCCAGACCGAACTTGTTTCTACTTTTACCCGTGAATACGGTTCATAACGGTACAAACAATCAATTGACGGTACACAGTAGCAAGTCTATTGAGACAATTGCCAACTTTGAAAATTCACCGACAAAAAGTTTTTTTAGCTTGACCGGTGAAATAAATTTTTATATTCCTTAATAATTTGGGTCTGAATGAGAAATATATTTTGGAACGGTTCCGAATTCGACAGTTGAAAACGTCCCAAGTTAGTGATACCCATGAATAGTACTGCACAGACGTGGAGATATGTCTGGACAGCGAGTTATTACTGTCTCTTTCGGAAGAATCTTTTTTTTAATCAGAGATTTACGGATGTGAACGTAATTTTTCATCTGCCTCAAAATAGTGCTCAGAAAAAAACGGAGTGCTGAAATGATTGCTCGACTTCACCAGCTTCCAAGGAAATGTATAGGGGCGGAACTGCTTTTGCAGGTAACCCATACAGAAAAATGATCTGGGATCCATTTTATGATTTTTGAAGTAAATTTACTTTTGCCAACAGAGCGAATGACTGCGTAATACAATTCGAATTTCAGTAATTTTCAGGTATTGTTTGCAAAAGATTTAATTAAAGACTTCAATTAGAAAGGATCGAGCTTTGCTAACTGGACCGACTGTTTGAACTTTTTGTTTCACTTGAAACTGTGAAGAAAGAACATTACAGTGACACAGGTTGCGCCTGTGGGCATAGGGGCGGAACAGGGGCGCTACGGTCCTAGACATAGCAAAAATTCCACGGAAATGTCTGTGCGAATAAGATTACATTGTGCCGAGCACTTATTTGTTAAGTAAGTTAAAACCTCTTCCTGTAACGGTGCTTTATTCACTTGAGAACTCAGGTGTTCGAGTACATAGAATGCTTGGATGATTTTTTTAAACTGAAGACATGTCTATGAGTGTGCTCAAAATATCTTTCCGGTAACATCAATGAAGGTGACATATGTATTAAGATGTTTATCGTACGTTTCTGATCTTGTCAACGATTTATTTGGTAGAATTTAATTAATAATTTTAACAGCATTGGCACGTTCCATCTTCCGTTTCACTTTAACCATGTCGACCATTAAAAACGTTTTCGCCCGCCTCTGCTGTCCATTACAGTTCATGTCCTGTCATGATTCTTGAATCGATTATTTTCACTTTTCCTTGATAAGAGTTTAAGGTCTGATGAAATGTTTGCATAATTATGTTCTCCGCAACAGAGTCTGACCTTTTCTCACTCTGATTAACCAGTGAAAATATTTATTCGGTAAAGCAACGTCAGTTCTGCGGAACTATTTTTTGCTTTGTAAAAGCGAATCGTACGGAGAATCTATTTGACTTCTTCTCGGTATGCTGTCAACACCGCTGCCCCTCTCCCCCTTTCTCCAACGCAGGAAGTAGAAAGATTAGGATAAACTCAACTGGCGGTTCTGTCTCACACATAGCATACACCTTAAAAGAAAGCTCCTGGCGTGTCGGTTCGCCATTTTTTGCGCAAGACGGAGGTCGCGACTGTCCAGGTGCCACCAACGTAGAGACCTTCGGCGTTGATTGCGTATGTACCTAAAAAACATAATTCCAAGTACAGTATTTGCCATTAGTCGTAGAGACCAATACAGTATCAGTGCATGGAGAGAGAGGTCGGGTCTTCAGTGCTCGGGCTTCTTTCCTTTTTCACCCATAAAAACAGCCCTTACAAGGGGTTCGTGGGCGCTTCGCCGCCAGAGTGATCAAGTCTTACAATATCAATAGATATCTGTGACTTTAACCTACCCATTGATACCAAAAGCAAATCCGGAGTATGCAAAACAAAATCACAATTTACATAATTCATACGCCCCTCCTAAAAAATTATAATTCAAACCATGCAATTGATTGGTCGATTGTTTGAAATTAACAAAAGGTTGATATGCCGACTTCGTTTGATTGATTCGTTTATTAATGACGGACGAGTAAGCAATAATGAAATAATTAGCCGAAACAAAATACGATGGCATCCAAAAAAGAAAAGTAATTCTTAACCAACATGCGTACATGAATGCTTCGGGAAGAAGCAGGAGAAACAAAGAACTTTACGACACCAACCACACCGCATGAAGTGCAACTATGGGCAATTGAGTCCAGAACAGCGTACGCGGAAATCGTCTTTGTTAAAATTGTACTCACTGGGCGTGTCGAAATTTTCCTGAACTTGCCGCTCGATATAGCGACTCTTCACGCACCCATGCTGCCACATAGGTTGATAACGTGGCGCACTAAACTGATTAAGGATCAGGCTTTCAAGTAGAAGGTTATTGTCACGCTGACCCAGAACAAACAGAATCGGACTCTGCCTGACTATCCACATCATAATGTAGCAAAGGAAAGCTTTCCACATGCGGAAACCATACACATTTAAGGGCTGAATCAGGGATGTGCAGCGCGGAGGTGTGATGATAAAGTCCACATCGATGCCCTTGGAAATTTTGAATTTAGACATCTTCTGCGATTGCAGCGGCCATCTATAAAAGGTCCTGTGCAGAATATGAAAACAAAACGCTGAAGTAAAATGAATTAATGAATTAACTGCCAATCACTGCAGCACTTGTTCAGTAGTTTTTCATCAGAAAAACCAAGCAATCGATCAGTGCCCCGAACCTTTTCATGAATAATTGCGTGATCTAATTCTGATTTGAGCAACTTTTTAACGCACGCTGTTGAAAATAATCTGGATCTTGTCAGCGCAAGAACCTCTTGTTTCTACTATCACCTTCCAGTGTCGTATCGATCTTCGAGTATTTACACTGGACGCTTTTTCAAGACCGCTTCTTTCCTCCAGCGTTGAGCCAATAAAAACTGCCTTCTGTTTATACTCGAACGGCACTGGCACTGTATTCCGACGGTCCAGAGTGCGGTGGTCGGGGCGAAACGAAGAATGAGAGGAGGGTTGCAGCGTCGATTCCGAGGTTGAAGGTTCACCAGCGTGATCGTTTTCGGTTAATCGGTCTTACACATCGAGCAAGGAAATCTTATGAGTCAGAATCCTCTTCACAGGGAGGCGTTTCAAGAAAACAGCCCGGTAGTCTCCATAAACAATTTTCAAAACATAAACATGCGAAGCAAATCAAAGATCGGTTGTCATCCATTTATTTTTTTAATATGGAGCAGTCGACTACTGCAAAGCGTACAATGTACTTGTACATTGCTACAATGTTTTTTAGAGATTATTCAGTCACGCAAGGTCGTCGGTTATTTATCATTTCTTAATTTAATTTCTTAATTTCTTTAATTAATCATTTTAAAACAACCGACCAATCAATTACATGGTTTGCATTATAAGTTTTCGCAGGAGGGGCTTATAAGTTATGCAAATTGTGATCTTGTTTCGCAAGCTCCGGATTAGTTTTTGGTATCAATAGGTAGGGTAAAGTCACAGTTATCGATTGATATTGTAAGACTTTTTCACTCTGGCGGCGAAGCGCCCACCAACCTCTTTTAATTCAATCTCTCATTCTCTTTCTTTGCTCCCTGCACAATTCAGTTCGGTTGATGAATCCGATAAATCATTGTCGTTTGTATAAAAAATCGGAAGGGGGAAGGAATGATAGAAGAGTTTAGCCCGGGGAATGTTTTTGACCGTACATGTCCGGGGAGAGAGATTCATCAAATACCTTCGTTATTATTTACCTCTAATATTTTTATTTGTGAATGAAATTTTGGAGTTTTGGAAGGTATTAATAATGCTTTTCTTGTTCACGGCCCCCTATGCGAATCGACCCTCCCCCAACACCTGAAATTGCCTTTATTGAATTAGTACTAACGACTTCGCAGAAACTTCCTCGTAGGTAACCGTGCAACGTGATCGTGTTTGAATTGCACGTACCACCACAACTTCGTAGCGACGGCTAAGCAAACCGCGGCCGCAAGAAAGACAGAGACGAATGACTGCCAGATAGTTGAACGGGAACAGTACTGATCCCTCATCCCGCAGAGTGGGCGGTCCTGGATGACGACACCTTGGGCCCAGCTGCCGATTGCTGGCCCGGCAGTAGAGTTTCGCAGCACACGATCGTCGGAATTGTAAGTGAGTAGCGTCTACAGTAAACAGTTGGTAGTAGGCGGGATTAGTTGTACTAAAATTCATGTTCTTGCTCTCCATCTCTTTCATAATTTGAAACAGGACAAGAAATTCCAGTATTCAATTTAATTTGCGAATCCATAGTGCAACCGAACAGACAGACACAGACAGTGTCTGTCTGTCTCTCCTCGGTTAAGCTACAACGAAGCTCGAGCTTTTCACTTTAGAGCCTTCACTAATTTGTTATTAAAGTTTGTGTCATTAGATTTCGTTTCTTGATACATACTTTGACACTAAAACTTGTATTAATCATACAAAAGTGCAACACGTTTAGTTTTATGTTTACATTAAACAAGCTGAAAAATTTATTTTATAAATAGTGTGAGACATTTGAGCGAAATCGGTATTGGGGACTTTCGGAAGTTCGGGTGTTCTGAAGCAAAGAGGAAAAAACGTTAAAAATTTGCCGTTTCACCAAAATCTGTTGACACTGAACGACAGAGAAATGAATTCTCTATCACATGAGTGGTGACCTATTTGCTCACCTGCACGGAGAGCGGAGCAGCGTTAATTTGAAGGGAGGAGCAAAATGAAGTGGATATCTGGTAAATGGTTGGTCAGAGATTCGGACAGTACCTTGAACGCATCAGCATCCGCATCGTAATACTGCACGACGGCTACGATGGAGCGAAGTCCATCGGGTGTTAGGGTGATGGGTCTTAGGGGTAAGTTATACGTGCGGTTTACCATTTTTCCCGCTAGGAAGCGGGACGAACGAGCTTCATGTGGGTCGTAGGACTCGTTCAACACCTGTTAAAGCCAATTACGTTCGATCTGCTTTGTCGAACAACTGCTGGATTGACGTTTTACCCGGGTCTGGGAATAGTTTATTTGACCGGGGTGCGCTTAACACTCTATTTCAGCGGGGCCAAATGCCAAAACAGCAAACTCTTTTCTACGTTTTTTCATCAGCACATTTTGTCTATTTATCTTGGAGTTCAACGCAGCCACACACGTAGTAAAAACCTTGCGCTTACTGATTTAAGCCTTTACACTCGTTCGACGCGTGGCTGTTGCGCACAGACGCGAGTTAAAGTGCTTAATTCGGTCAGCGCAAGGTTATTGCCATGTGTATATGTAAGTTAGAATAATGTACTTCCGAATCTAGCCAGCTTACCTTTGCGACAATCGATACGGCTTCGTAGCAGCTGACTTCAAATTCATTTCTCTAAAATAATAACCGAATGTTTTGCATTTCGCTGTACCGCTATTTAACAGAACTGAGAACTGTTGCCTTGCTGAGGACAAAGCAGTAGGTTCACGGACATACTTCAGAGGTATTGGCTGTGGTTCCGACCATGATGTCGCTTTTTAGCTGTTCGAATTCTGTCCAGTCGATCGCTGGTGACCCGACCACCAGCAGATATTGAAAGGCTAACCGAACTTTCTGTGAACGACAACACAGAATACAATCGGCTCGAATAAACAGTTAGAAATGCCTGTTCGTGTATTTTTCTGTGGGTATTGGTACGACCGGAGGCGTAGTGGCGGGAGAGGGGGTGAGGGGTGGGTGGTCAACTGCCTCTACCTAGTGAATTCCATGGGTTGCAAAGAGACACTAATTTTTTTTGTCAGCAAAACAGACTAAATGTCATTGTTGCCCCTAAAATGGGACAGTGGAGGCAATAATAACTGTTTTCAAATTTCATTTTGAATTAAGATCGTTCGTTCCTTCCCCCCCCCCTCGTAACACTACTCGGCGTCCCATCCATCATTCACCCATAAGGTCCACCATTTAGTCTCCTATCGCCCTAAGCGATTGTGTCTTGACTCTCATTTGGAGTAGTCTTTCACGTTGCCACTGTGACTCCTGTCATTAATGATCAGTTGAACGCCTTACAGTGAACTCGTCGCACATCTCTCCGGAAACTCATTTCGGTTATCCGCATTCCATATTGTAATCTAACTCCCGAAAGTCATACTTCATTCCACAAACATTCTGGTTTGCTTTCACACGCGCACGCAAACATTTAGACAACGAAAGGCGCTTCATGTAATACTACGCTCATACTCCGTGTTATTTGCCAGAAGAACACTTCAACTGTGACGTAGATGTTCACTATCGATGTGTATATCACAATCATCGTATGACATTTTGCAAGATGAACCATAAAACACTCACCAAGCATTTTGCAAAAAATTGCCAGACGAAAGTTATGTTGGGGCGTGTTCTCGCAAGAATCATCTGGCATGCCAGAACTGGCCAGCCAATCATAAACTGTAGAGGGTTTGGAAGTTTCCTTGAAATTCTTATTTCGAAGTTAATCTCCTATTTGATCTTGTTGATAATATTTTTCAAATAATATTTTACCTTTTTTATATTAAGTTGCCACGGTGCTGCAATTAGAACAAGCCGCTGGTACAGTACCAGCAGCTTGTTTTATTCCCTCGGCAAATGGTTATTGGAAACCATGAGTCACCATGAGTTACCATGAATTTAAAAAAGAAATTACTGTGAAAAATGGAATTCGCTGCGGTGATTTATTTGGGCAGGACTATGAATTGTCAAGCTACGTCATCCTCTGACCGGCAACTATGAACATGTGTGTCAGACAGCTTTTCTCGCACTGAAATCACGTCCTCGCGTTTCGCAATGTTTGGCGAGCGGTATCGCAAAACTCGCAAAACTTTCGTCTGGCAATGACTATGCACAAATGTCTTGGCATATCGCATTGACACGGATTATGAACGTAGCATAAATCGCTACACAAACTCCTGCAACATCTTCGAGCCAGACGTGCGCCTAACAGAAAGCCGTCAACTGACATCTTGCTGATGACTCAGAACGAAAGGTCTTGCCATCCCCCATTAACGTTTATTTTTAAGCCAAACGCCCCCCCCCCNCCGCACAAAGTTCATGACGCCTCGGGGCACCAACGGATGCATGTCTCCCTTGGTTCAGTGAAAGAATATTCGATTTTACCAGGTCAAGAGTGTCATTCTGAAACCACGACAGAGGTGGTTCACCGGGGGTTTCCATCTCGTACAGATGCAGAAAAACCTGTGTGAAGGACAAAGTTAAGCAGCAATTCCGCTTGACAACATCAAGACAAAGAGATAATCTACTAGCTTACGTAGTCTCCCTCCATCATTTTCTTATCAATACGTCGGCCTAGAAAGATTAAAGCCGCCATGTATATGGGTCTCTTGGCAGCCACTTAAGTGAGGTCACTGAATTACCATCACGCGTCTCTGCTGTTCTCCGAGTGTACAGCTCAGAATGACTGCCAAAGTAATTCGAAGAAAAACATTGTTACTACGTCACTAATGGCATCTAATAGTCCCCTGTACACACGACTACAATACTAGGCCGCCCGATTTAAAGCCACTTTTTTACCGCAGCCCAGCAAAATAGGATGGTCCAAGTTTGAGCCAACACACTGAACATCGCAGGCCACTACTTTAACCATTGCTTGATTTACTAATTATTGCCGAACCGATCAGAGAGAGCAAACTGAACAAAACTCAACATTTGATAAACAGTACTTTTATTCAAATTGAAAATTTTCAACTGAAAATTTTACAAAGATTCTACAATACTGTACAACGACTCAATTTCACATTCGAAAATTCAACAACTGAGTATTCATAGATGGATTTGCGCTGTCTTGTTGTTCACCGCATCCGAAAGTGCGGTCGTCAACGTTTGCCATCAATCAACAAAAATGTATCAAACAAATTTGGATGAACGAGTTTGAAAAACTGATCAGCTGGAGCTGCCAAGAAAACGCGACCAGTGAATTTCGGAAATTCGGTTATTGCATTTGGCTGAGTGGTAAGGCAGCCGGGCTGCCATCAATGGAAAAATGCGAATAGATCAATCACAGGTCTTGGTTTTGACGCCCATGGCTAAACATTTAGCGTGCTTGCTGATACCTTTTTTGATTTTTTTTGGAGAGACCTTTTTTGCACTTTTTATTGACGGCCGCACTGTCGCTAGTGGTAGAAGGGTCAGAGGGGAATTGGATTATGAAGCCATGCCCAGAAAAGAGTTTCACTCAAAAACTCACTGTGAGAAAATGCCGTGGCGGCGATTAGGGCACGAGTGAAGCTCTCTTTGAAGGAGTCTGTGACGATGTTGAGGAATTCAAACTCGGATCGCCGCTCGTACAGCTGCTCCAGCGGAGCCTTGCACTGCTCGACATTGCGAGCGGCCCTGGTGGACCCGCTCAGCTGGTCGCTGATGATGGCGATGCTTCTCCAGCCGTAATATCGCATCACCGCTAGCACCGCAGCACCATACGGACCCGTGTCGGCTGTGGCCAGCGATATGGTGCTGGGAAAGCGGTTCTTGTTTCGGATGGTTGCGTCGATGTTCGTGCTGAATGTTCAGACCGTAATAAATGAGAAAAGTGTGCAACAGTGTTATAACATCAGTGTGGTAATAATGTTAACATGGACAAACCATGAGATGGCCAGTAGATCCATTTCTGATGAGAGGGACGTAAATGTAGGCACATGAGTTGCTCACAAGGGGCTCCCCCCACTTCGTGACCCAAAATCTCTTACTTCTACTGCATTTCACAGATGCGTAAGGATGTGTTCTTGCTCTTTCTGTTGAAAAAAGTTTCCCGTTTTCAAAATTTGTATTTAAAAAAAATTAAAAACTCTTCAGAGGTGGTACATAGAGGGTTCTCATCTTACCATCTGCCATTACCATCTGCCATTTCGACTGATTGATTTATTTGAAGGAAAGCAAAAACGTTTGAAATTATGCATGCGAAAAATTCCTGTGACACTGTCGATTTATTAATTGATTTGCAATAAGCACTTCTTCCAGTGCAATCATTTCTGCGAAGTTATTAATTAGAGGTTCCGCTTTCTGTGTGTATGTTCTGTGTTGATTAACAATTGAATCTGGTTGACATATCATTATGCCATCATCATGTCACACTGTTAGCTGTTACCTATGCTAGAATACGGTCGAACAGCACAATTCAGCAATCAATCAACATGAATTGTGGTAAAATACGTAGCGCCCTCTATGTACCACCTCTTAAGAGTTTTTGATTTTTTAAAATACACGTATTGGAAACGTGAGACTTTTCTCAACGGAAAGAGCAAGAACACATCCTTACGCATTTGTGAAATGCAGTAGAATTAAGAGATTTTGGGTCACAGAGTGGGGGGGGGGAGCCCCTTGTCAGTATCGTCCCGGTAAGGTGTATAGTTCACCATGTCTTTTTACCCTTACCTCGAGCAAAATCTCCAAAGACGGCAAACGACGGCCCGCACACTAAAACAAAATGTCGAAGTATTTCTGAGGTGCTTGCAAGGATTGAGCTCCGTGTGTTTTGCGTTCTTTCTGTTACGCGCTTGTTAGTGTTAGGTCATTTGGATGGTTTTATTGTGTGTTAACCGTAAGGTTTAGAACAGAAAAGGGTATATAACAGTTAATTAATCGGACCATAAATCCATAAACATGACAACCGGAAAGGGAGTTTGATCCAGAACTGTTTGGCAGTTCGTCGATCTTGTTCGCGTGGGATAGCTCTTCTCTTCATCATAAAAAAACAACAATTGCACTGAATGGCGTAGGATAAGTAAGTAAGAGCAGTCTCACAAATGTTCAAAAGGTCATCATGATTTCATTTTGAACTTCTAATCTAGGTTTTTTAACTTAAACGTGTTTTTCTTAAGGATTATTTTACTCGTATCTTACGGAGAAGAGTACCCTTCTCAAATTAAAGCGTTGCAATACATTGAAGAGGAAAAATACTGAATAACATACTGCGGGGATACATAAAGGCCTAATCGGCAATGCAGATTATGATGCATAATTTAAATATGCTTTCACTTTGACCAGGATAGTCTCCCTGTTAGGAAATTCATAAATAAATGAGGTATTATAGGGGTGTTTTGTTTTGTTTTGCCTAAGGGTATGACGTCATATCGATAAAGTAAGTTCCTAAAATTTTTTAAGAAGTACATCCATTGAGCTTGTGCGGGAGAGGTGCCGATGCTGGGTCCACATCAAAAACAAATAATTTATGATCCCATAAAAGTCGTTTTTAACGAGGCGCCTTTTGGCAACGTTTGACAACTAAAAGACATGCTTTCTTATCAGGTAGCCCTAACGAATTTTTTACGGTCCGAAAAAAATTTTGAGGCTTTTTTCAGACTTTATTTGGGTCTTAATTTGTTCCACTTTTGGTGCTCTTAAACGGTTTTTATTTTGGCCCCTTCCCTAAAATTTTATCGCAGAAGATATCAAATTTATACACCGGGACAAATTTGTATTTTATTCAAATGTGTACTTTTGGGACAAAACAATTTAGACTGGGGTGGGGATTGATCCGTGAACCTCCTGCAAGGTCTGGACTACCTGTTCAAACAACACAATTTTTAATAGGCCGTGGTCTAGAGACCACGTTGTTTTCTACCAAACTACAATTTACGACAAACTTACATGGGACCAAAAATATCGTCAGGGCATCCGCGTCCGGAAATGAATTTTTTTCCTTGAGTACTTGCGTCATCAGGCCGATGGACGCTTCCACGCCCGGCGGTCCACAGTGCAGAGTGTTATTATTGACTTTGGCTTCATAAGTGTAATTTTCAAATACTTTCGGATAACGTTTAGCTTCGGCCTTCAGTGAGTAATTGAACACCGGCTGCATGGCCATATTATTATAGCCCGCCGATCGCGCGTTACCGAGATGAACCGAGAGGAAATTTACCGCCGCCCCTGAGCCCATGGGAGAGAATAAAACGGCCACTAAACGGCCGAGAAAGACGCGGACGGATATCCGAATAAAGTCCATATTGTCCAATTGTTTACAAATGGGCATGCAGATTTAAAGTAAGAAAATAAGGCTGAGATACCGGTACGCTGTTTTAGCTACTGCCAAAGCGTGAATGCGCCCCATGCGACTTGCCTGTCGAACTAATATCCCATTTCCGAGGAACTCAGTATTGTATTTATAATGACCACACAGGATACCGCGAAAGGCCACGAGACATTTGCTGTAATAGCATAAACCGCTTCATCATGATTTGAATGTTAAATGCTTTAAATGCTTCATAATTCCCAAGACAAAATGTCTAGGCGTTCACGTGAAAAGCTACCCGGATGGTGATGAGCTTAATTTTGCCCGAAGCTTCACAATTTCACGGATATACGGAGATATGAGATTTTTGGAAAGATGTGCAAATTCTAAGTGTATGTCCTCAGGCCCTACGTGTCGAGCCAAGGATATTACATAGAAATCACACTATATATAAGTTAAATGAGAGCCCGTATGACAAAAGGTTATGGCATATGCGTGACGTCAGGAATAATATAATCCGCTTCAGCTGTAAGCGAGTGTCGCACGACTGCCGCTAATAAGACATATTTACTTATCATGCTTGCGGTTGAGTTACAGTTTCGCAGCTTCGAGCTGCACTTGCGGTAGTCATTATGCAAAAGTAAGTACATGCACAACCTTCGTGACCTTTCATGCTTCAATGCCCCATGATCGTCTCGTATGCTATTGCGAATTCAGACTGTGGCAGTTCGAGGAAAAGGTTTGTCACAAAAGAATCGATAAATATGACCCGAACATTCAATTTGTCTTGCTGAAGATGGTCCCGTGATTCGAAAGGGCAGTGAGGTGTTAATGCTGCGCACCGCTGAGTTAGAGCTCTTTCAGATGCATTATTGCCCATCGAATTGCAGTTAGTTAACATTCAAATGTTCCTTGATCCTTCATTAATTTGGAAAAGGTTACATAAGCAGTGGGGGAACTTATGGGCTTTGAAGGGTTCCACACACAACAGTAAGGGAAATACCAGGATCCGAAAATGTCATTGTATACCACATTCTGAATAGTATATCACAGGCCCTTAAAAATGAATTTGGGACAATCCTCGGAAGAATTACCTGACCCTGATCAGGGCGATAAAAATTTATGTCGCATATGCCATTAACAACAACTGTCATTTCATCGAAATGACTAACTATATTGTGAACTGCCTAACGCGGTGTAAAAGGTATAAGTTCATTAATACTGTACGTTTGTTTATAAGTAATGCACCAATGTAGAGAATGTAAAGGAAAGGGAAGGGCCTTATGGAAACAATACAATCACTTAATAGTTGATCGCCAAAAAACCTCGTTGGAGGACTATATGGCCAGTCGTTTTGTATTAATAGAGGGACGAATGATGACCTACTTCTAGAAGGGCTAGGCCACGGCAGGACGGAGGCGAAGCGAGAGAAAATTTTGGACGCAGGGCACTGCACTCCGCTCATTTCATTCGTCACACACAAAATGGCTCGATACTTTTTGGCTTTGCGAGCAGCCATCTTTCATAATTTAAAAACGGTTTCTCACCCCAGAAATGCATTGGTCGCCTAATAAGAACTTCTCAGCTGTGCCATCTAAAAAGACCATCCAGTGCTGGTTTCAGGTTTACCGAGAAGAAAGAAACGTTTTGGAATATTTGCATCGGAATGAAAGACGCTCTTCTGTGAGTACTACTAAAATACTCTCCACCGTGGTCCACCGTGGTCTCCACCGTGGTCGAATTCAGGATTCTTTAATCTTCATCGTCATTCTTCATATGCCCAGATAGAGGATAAGTTTGCCATCAATCCCCCGCAGTGCCATCTCATTTTGAAGCAGAAGCTGGGAGTAAAAGGGTGTCTTTCCATTGGGGTTTGCACTTCCTCACCGAGAGCCAAAACTGCTTTTGTTTGGAATTCGTCTAAGATTTGGTCAGTAGGTATGGCGAAGAGGATGAAAAGCGTCTCAAAGAGCTCTTTACTGGGGATCGGATGTCAGCTTTTAATTATGTTCTTTTGACAGGACGGCAGTCAATGCAGTGGATGAAAAAAGGAAAGCCTCGCCCAACCAAAGTGAGCCGCCAAAGATGCACGAAGAAGACCATGTACATCATTTTTTCGATTACTTCGGCATTGTTTCCTGTTTGAGGCTGATTCCGACAGAGGAACAACGCACCATCGATTTCACGTTCTATGTAAAAAACTGGCTGCAGACACTCGTGGCGAAGCTGAGGAAGAGGAAGGGAAAGATTGGTCTACGAGGTGTCAAGCTGTACCCCGACAACGCATCAAGTCACAAGTCCGACTTGACCACCGCTTTTTTGGCCGAAGAAAAAATGAGAATTTTACTTCACCCGGTCTACTCTCCTGATCTGTCGCCCTGCAATTTTTTGCTGTTCTCCAAACTTAGAAAGACTCTTAGGGGGCGGAGATCTCAAACAGAAGAGCTTGACAGCGCAATGCAGAGCCGCATCCGCGAGCTCTCTAAGAATGATCTTCTGGACGTCTTCTGTAGTTGGATTTTTTGAAGGTGCATCGAATTCGACGATGATTACTTAGAAGGACGGTGAAGTAAAAATTAAATTCCGATGCTCCGTTATTTTTTAAATAATTAGGTGACATTACTTATTTCAGAGCTCTCGTACAATCAAATATGTGTCACAGCAAAGAGCTTTTAATACACCCGAACCGAGTAACTGAAAGACTGCTAATCTGTTTGCGTCATTAGTGTCGTATGGAAGCTCGCGTCAAAGCCAATTATGGGCTTCATAATTCAAAACTAAAACGATTAAGTCATAACGGCAGTTTAATGGTGTTTTTGCGAATGCTCCCCTTTGGAAAAAAATAACGGGTGGCAAGCTGCAACTTTTTTCCTACGGACTCATCAAATCTGACCATGGGAACTTTTTTCCGGTCGTAGAAACGACTTTCAACTGCGCGTTCGAAAACGGATTTGCATGAATGCCCCACCGTAATTTTTAGCTAGGTACAAGTGCAAGTCCATGTTGCATACCCCACACGGATGTGTACTAGTACCGCACTCCAGAATGACTTTGAAGGGTTTATGTTCCTCATCGGCACTCCACCCAAAACTGCATTTGCATACGTAGGACGGTGGTTAGTGGATATCGAAACTTCCCATGCTGCGAAACTTCAGACCCGAAAGAAGCCAGTCAGCCCCTTTCGAGTGGGTTGTCTTGAAAAAGTTCGGCCTCAAGTGCTTGTAGCAAATTTAACGTTTTACCTGACCGTGGGCGAATACGAACCTTGCAGTTTTTTAAAGTCCGTGAAGCGGTTTCAAGCTGTGAAATGCCGAATTTTAAACAAAAAATATATAGGAAAAAACTGCTGTTCTAGTGGCAGAATTCGTTGTCCCCATTTTAACACATTTACTGCAAAGAAAATTGTCATTGACGGACAGGATAATCATGATAACATATACCTCTGTGATTTTTGTGGCTATTTTAGGCTGCTCCAGTGCGCGTAAGTATTTGCATTTTTTAGTAAGGCCGAAGAAGCTGCTGAGTCCAGTTCAATGCTAACCCCTTTCAATCTTCAGAGTTATACTATGGTACACTAAACGGTGTTCCGGGTTTTTACTCTATGGACAAGATCACGGGGAACAATGGGAACGGGAATGGGAATGGGAATGGGAATGGGAATGGGAATGGGAATGGGAACGGCAGAGATCCCCCGATAACGGGATTAACATTCGCGAGCGGATTGAAGCAAAATTTTGCTCCGTCCTTAAACATTGCGCCACCGACCACCGCATCACCTATGTCTAGGCCGACGAAAAAAGTCTACTGCAAATTCTACACTGACTTCAGTTACAAATGTAACACAGGCTGTTCCTCGGCGAGAGTAGCGTTCAAGGAAGATCCGTTGTTGTCGTACATCGACTGGGTGATGTGCTCGACGGAGAATATCCCGACCCTTGGCAAGACCTGGTCCACAAAAGACGGTACGGTAACTGCAATCAGCTTATAAACTCATACCGTAAAAAATATAGAGATCAGCTAAACAAACTGAGCAAAAACTAGGTCGAAACTTTTAATTTTATTACCAGTTTCTGCTTCAATTTTCCTAGCATTTGAAAACATAATAAACTCAAAGTTTTAACTGATAATGAAATTATGAGAAAAAGTCAAATCAGTTCATATCAAGTAAAACTTGATAAAAAGTCTAAGCAGTTGCTGAAGAAGTTGGCTTCAGTTTAGTTTTTGCACATCAAAGGAAACATCTAGTAACGCTTTGAAGGTCACCTATTTTGCGCTCTTTTGAAGGCATTATTCGTTATGCAAGACAATCTTCCCTCACCAGCATAAATATCTCAGCAACCTGCGAGTTCTCGGGGGATAAAAACTTCAACTGTGCGGGCATCGTAAACTGTCATCCGAGTTTCATGGGACCGTGTTCGGGTGGAGCACCATGGGGCGGCGAGTACTCAGGGTCTGCCGAAACAGGTACGCGCGCGTGGCGCCCCACATCAGAAAACAGTATACACAAGCGATATTGATATGATAACAAAAGATTTTGCTGTAACTGTTCTACCGTTTTTTTCTGAGACAGGTTTCAAAGGCACAATCCTCTATGAAGCGATGAACTAAGCCAATCGGTTCTTTATCGCGTCCACGTTTGTAGCAGTCACTCCGGAGTTTGGATGACAGAGAATTTCCTCTTTCGAGACGGATGGTTTGCAAATGAATAAAAATATGAATAAAAATATAGCGAAAAAATGTAGGGAAATGTACGCTGCGTGGAACACATTCTTCCGCCTTCCGACAGCTTACTCGTTACGTGTAGAAATTTCTTAACATCCTCTTATTAAACGGTAACAAAAGACACAAAACGGCACAAAAGACAGCAGTTCAATCTAATTCGCCTTTACGAGGGATACAGTGCACAATAACCTGAAAGAAATTTGACAAAATTTTGTCATTAAATGGATTTTTGAAAACTGCTCTTCGCTTTGCGGTGCATGACTTCTCTGTGTGCTGCATGCGCGCAACCAGTTTGGTATCAGTTTACTCCTAAGGTGTTAGTCTGTCACACGAATTTAATTAGATTGAAATTAAAACGTGTGAAAGGAGTCATCAAGATTGGAGCCTTCATTACAAAGAAGCATGGCGCGCAAGAGCGGTTTGTTGGAGTTTTGCGCGAATAAATAATAACACTCCGCACTGCGCTGGGCCACGGGTAATTTCCACCGGACTCCACAAAATATTACACAGCAAAGCCCCGACTAGTTTTAGGACCAACCAATGAACACTTATTTTGTAGCCCATAGGCGTAAAAAGAAACTGAAATTTAGGTTTTTTCTTAACTGTGTACACTCTGCGATTGTGGGCGTGACAAAATTTGTCTCAAAAGCATTTCCGAACCCCGTACATTCTATTTCATGTTTATTGTGTTTAGTTTTTGATATTTAATTTTAACCCCAGGCTTATTTTTGTAACGTTTCAAATTGAGTGGCAATTCCAGGGGTCAAGACGTCCATCGGCTCATTAGCGCTCCCCAGGGGGAGTTCCTTGGGTTGTCACCACCTGGTAATCCAAACGCGCTTCTGTCTTATGATAAGATACAATAGATGACGTGCGCGTAAGGTGTAAATATTAATTGCCCGTATTTTCCTAGTGCGTTATTCATCAAGTGACGGGGCACTGCTTCCCTTAACTGTTATTATTAAGGGGAAGGGCGAACGCTTGTTTGATCAAAATTGAAATGGCTATATATACATACGACGTGATACATGCTACATATCCCCACGAGGAAACATAGGTGTGATGTTGCCTGGTTAAGACTTCTCGTCTCTTTGCAAGGCACACTAATCAGGTCTACTACGTCTTCATCCGTTAACGTCCACTACCAGATCCGACTTGATTTGAGCATTAAAAGTATTTTTCCCTGGAATAGTTTCACTCAATTAGGAAAAAAAAATTCATTTTTTTGGATGATTTGGCAAAAATTTTGTTTTTAGCTTGACCACTGTCCATTGTAGAGATAGGAATAAATTTTTTGCTAAAAAATGTGTCAAGTGGGGATTGGCACTTTTTTGAGCATTTTACCAATTAATCAATTATCAATTTTTCGTAGGAATCAGTTCTGGTCGTTTTTCAGCGAAAATTTGGTGACTTGTTTTGACCAATGGTCACAACCTGACCATTCATCCGATCCAAACAAGTTTTTTTAAGTCAGCAAGCTATGATCGATCTGATAAACTCAAAAGAGTTCGTATTTTTTTATCATCTTTAGCATTTTGTTGGCAGTCAGCGACCTCAGCGACCCAAAAGTAGACAAAACTGGCGAATTTGACCATTTTTGTCGGACATTTGTCATTCAATAAACGTGAAACTAATGATCTCTGATTTTGGAACAACAGCTGAAATCTCAAAAACAGTTGAGTTTGCCAAAATCGATCGAACGCTCTGCGAATGAAAAATCAAAGGTCGCTCTGTCGACATTTGTACACCATTGGACGTTAACGGGTTAAGCAAAAAAGCTTGTCCCCGTTTCTGGACAGTGGCCGGTAACATCGATTTGAGTTTTCTCTGTGCGATATTTTGCAACTAAACCGTTCACCGTTGCAGACTGATGCATTGAATGATAGGTGATGTAATCAATACAACGCGAGCAATGTTACAATCAATCGCACACATCGCAGTCGTTATTTAACACTGACCAATGTCGAAGCGATTATTTTTCCTCTTTCTTTTTCAGTATCTACAAAAAATTCGCTTGGTAGCTTTATTACACTGCAGCCCTGTTGATTGATTGATTGAAAAAATGCGCTGAAAAAATGTTTTTGGAAGCAATTTGTCATCCTTTTTTTAGATTGTTTTAGATGTTTTGTAACGTATTACTTAGGCGATCAGTTGATTGAATGAATGATCGAATGAATTTCTTCTTTTCTATACCTAATTATTTAAACCTAAATTTGATCATTGATTCAATCAATTGATCGCCTAAATTATAAGTAAAAAAACATCTAAAACAATACAAAAAAGCCTAACAAATTGTTTCCTAAAACATTTTTTTCAGCGCCAATCAATCAATCAACAGGGTTGCAATGTAATCAAGCAATCAAGCGAATTTTTTGTAGAGCTACTGAATAAGAAACATGAAAAATGCATCAGTTGCAGCGGTGACTGGTTTAGTTGCAAAGTGTCCTACAGAGAAAACTCAAATCGATATTACCGGCCACTGTCCAGAAACGGGAACACGTTTTCACGCTTAAGGCGTAGTAGACCTGTTTAGTTTGCCTTGCAAAGAGACGAGAAGTCTAAACTAGGCAATATTCCACCTATGTTTTCTCGCCAGACGAGTACACACCCAGAGAAAGTAGCGCGTTGTCTATATTTGCATTGTGCACTGTCTCGCTCGCGCAATTAACGGCTAGGTCTTAAAAGATTCGTTAGGATAAAACTGCAATCGACAAAATCAACATTATTTCTATGGTACCTACAGTAATCATGTTGAGCAAGTGTACGTGCAAACCTGCTACTAAATAACATGATCTGAACTGGATCTTCATATACATACCGGTAGATGTACAATAGCAGTACTGCTAGGTTGTGGATCCTGCCTCCGACAAGTAAACTTGGCGTACCCGCTGACAGCGAGATTGTTTCTTATCTGACTTTACTGCAATGAATATCGGACACACATCCGACAGTTCTCCTCTCAAACTTTATACTTTACACTTTACTGACACTGTAATTCCTCGCTTGTTTGTCTTCTTCTATTGGATACAAAATCACAATGAAGAAGCCTCGTTGCTGTCGTTATTCGTTACGTTTATACGGCGTGAGTATGGCCGCCTAATAACATAGAAGTCTATCGAAAAACGACCGGCCGTCATAAGGTTCGAAGCCGGGTAAGACGAGACACAGCGAATTCAAATTATACGGCGATGACCTCCAAGGCGTAGCGCGATGAGACCTGAACGTAAACACCATTTGTTATCACTATTCTGTTAACCATACACACATATAATCTGTATATATCTCTCGTAGATACCTGTATTTCCGAATGGCTACCACGAGTCCAGCAACGCCGACTGTCATCGGTATCAAAACAGCCGCCAATCCGCCACCTTGCAGCACCGCTAAATTTCACATTCAAAAATCAACACTTCATCACACTCTAAGATTCTCTCCATCGCGGGTATGCAGCTAGATGCCAGTGCTCGTTTAGGGTCTTTTCAGGTCGTAACCGGGACGCAGAAGGGGTGAGCCAGGGTTGGAATATGGCAAACTGAATTTCCCTTCAAAATACAATCCGAAATCGGGTCTATCGTATCAGATAATGCTAAAACTCACAGAGGGGTGGGGGTCTGACTTCCATGCCTCCGAGGTTTAAAAAAATTTAATGCCCTTTTTTCGTAACATAAGTCAGAGAAATCCTCATTATTACCTCATCTTTGTAGACGATCACTGTTACAATGCTTAGGTATTGATGCACTTGGACGGACTGCGAACGAACACCTCAATTTTCTTTTTTGGAAATTTTTGGAAATTGTTTGCAATCCCTTGAAAGTGGGATCCCAGACCCCTAATAATTTTAAATTGATCAGAAAGGAACCATCGAATGTATAGTAGGTTTTGAAAAAAAAATTCACGACTACTCGGAGGTTCTGCGGTTTCGACTGAAAGGAACCCTCAACAACGGCAATGCCTACAAGGTCTCTTCTCTTCCCCTCCCCATTTTTGTTTCCTGTTGCGTTTACGAGTGTTGACCTACGTCCCATTTAGGAATCATATCAAATTTGATAATTTGAACAATCTAAATTAATCCTCAATCTTTAGTGTAAAGCCACAAAATTTAGACAATGGTGGAATAAATGGTTTGACCAAAACCATGGGAGGGAAGTTGCCGTTTTGGTTTATCACTCCACACTCGTTCGGGCAATGTCCAATATGTAGGGATTAAAATTTTTTTGTGATCAGGAAACAGTAAGGATTCTAAATAACTCAACCTGCATTTTATTGCGTTAGAAGACATTGGTCAATATCGGGCATTGGAAAAGGGGAGGGCACAAAAAGGAGGAAAGGGAGGGGGACTTGTAGCCTAAGTCCTAAAAAACCGTTGTTACATGTGCTACCTGGCGTCTCCGAGCAATGAAGATGGGTGAAACCACATAACGGCTCGTTCGGCGGGGGCCATTGTCCGCCCGGCCAGGTGTCGAGCAGGTCCAGCAGTTCTTGTAGTTCGTAATTGTTTGCCCTGGACTGGACTAAAAATATCTGCAGAACATTAGCAAATGAGGGTTCAACAATAGTCAGATCGATAGCCGATATGAGGAGCAGACGTGCGCTGTATGCCAAACCTTGCGAGAAACATTTTCGCCGGTAAAGTGCGACACGGAAAGGCTTTCGCGTCGAACACCGTGCGAGTCCACGTACACATCGGAAAGGCCGCCCGGTGCTAGGAACGTTCGGTTAAGAAACTGCTGAGAGATCCACCGTCCGTCGCGTAACTTGCTTCGGCCATGATGTGCTAACGTCTCGTTGAGGACCTAAGTTATGCAGTTCACATGTGCACAGTGTCAAGATCCTCGATTGATTGCAACTTTTACATAGTGGTCTAATCCAGGCTCATGGCTTTGCACCTTATCTTCTTCTCTGAGCAAGATCTCTTCTGCATTTCAACAGGGATATATCATAAACCATAACATTGTTTTCTACAAATATTTTTCTGCAGTCCGGAGCGACAAACTCACAGATTCAAAAATTAGATTTGGTTTGCAGGGAAACCGCAGTGCCATTTGAAAGGAGGGCTGAAAGATCATTGTGGTCTGCGCGAGGGGCGCGTTTCTAACTCTAGGGGATGACAACCCAAGCAACTCCCCTGGGGGCGTCCCTGAGAATCCGGCAAGGGTATGGACCCCTGAAATTGCTAAATTAGAAGGAAATGTATTTTTAATAAAAGCTATATTTGAGGTCGAAGTAAATAATACTTAATAAATGTACTATATGTAATAAATCGCATTTTTTGTTTACTTTCATTCTCTTTATACATTTACTTTATTTAGGTTTCATTATTTAGGTTTCATTATTTACTTTAACCCCAAACATAATTTTGCCAAGCCTAAAATTTTGAAATGAATGGCAGTTCCAGGGGTTCAAATCTCTGCTAGACCCTCAGGGGGTGCCCTCAGGGAAGTTGCTTGGGTTGTTACCCCCTGGAAATTGAAACGCGCTATTGGTCTGCGCAGCCTTCTTTCGAGCCTCCGATGGCAGCGAATTGCTGACGGACTAAGATCTCCTGGAGTCTTTAAATCTTACTTTTTTTTAACCTGTAAATTGTTCCATCTGATGAGCAAACGTTTGCTATTTTAGCGTGCGAAACTGAATTGTTAACCTTTAGTCACAGCGGCATACGTAAGTAATGTCCTAAGTAATCGGGGTTTGCGCTGATTAAAAAAATCGATCCGCAGCTTACTTTTCAAACCGCAAATCGCACCGCACCGCAAAATAATATTAAAACCACGCCGCCATGGCCCGCAAGCTGATATTTTCAAAGGACAAACCGCACCGCCAAATTCAGTATTACTGAACTTTTAAGAAGTGCTTCGACCTCCTCTACTGTACGGATGCGAAGTTCAGGTTTAGTTGTAGAATCAGTTGAACTTTGCTAAAAACCTTTTACTTTCACAAAAGACACTTCAAATTTGTCGTGAATCGCGGACGAAAATATTTCAAAACTTTTATTCGAAATGAAAATTGTTCAACAGTTTTTGCAGTGCGGATCTCTTGCGTGAAAATATGTACTGAGTGCCAAAAATGATGCGAAAATGTAACTTTCATTCGGTCACCTGGCTTACTGAATTGATAATCCGTTTTAATGCCTTTGCGCCGTACGCAAACACTTTTCGAAAGGTAAACAAATCAGCAGGCTATCTTGCTCCAGCACACAATCATAACGGTAATACTTCATACTTCCTATTTCATTGCTTAATTTTTAGAAATTTGCCAAAATAAGCGATAAGTGCGGTATGCGGCAGGGTTGGGAAAATTGTAACCACGGCGGCACCGCAGCCCGCGGCTAATTCCAAATTGCACCACCGGGGCCCGCTGCGCGGGCTGCGGCGGTGCGGTGCGGTTTGGAGAGCTCTACTAAGCAAGTTTGTGGTAAGCGGGGACTGACGATTGGCTTTGATTTGTAACCTCTCACGTTCCTCGCAAGATCTGTACCTGGGCATAAATCAGAAGGGACGCGAAACTCGTCAAAGTATATTCGCGTGGCTGAAATTAAAAAATACGAGCTACAGTTTATTAGTATGGTATTCGTTAAATATGTATATATAAATTTACCGGTTCCGATGGGGCTGACAGTGTCGGGCCGAACTGCTCTAGGGACCTCGCGCGAAAGCGAACGGCCATTGTTTGAGCCAATGACGAGTCCAAATTGAGAGACTGAGAACGATGCACAAGCAAAACCGATCGAAAGGCTTCTTTCGAGATCTGGAGGCATAACAAAAGGAGTAGTTTTTTTCTGACTGTGATGCTTTAATAAACATATCCCACTATACTGTACTGCACATTATTTTGTTGATCGTCATTTTGCTGCCATCCAAAGGATCCATAGGAGGATTGAAAGGCAAGGGGTTCATCACAAATGTAGACAAACTCTCCGTTTGTCATATTTTCACGACCAGCGTCGATCTGGAAAAGAAAACTTGCTAAATGTTTTCAATCCATCCAGCTACCTTTTTGGGATGGTACCATAAGACGTCGAAACGGAGATGCTCCTCCGAGAAAAATCATGACTGGAATAAGACCATACGTAATTAAGTATATGTAAGGTAGTAATGTCTATAGTACAATGTATGTACTACAGCGCATAATTGACGTATCTTTAATTATTCTAATTCTTGGAATCAACAGCAAAGGGTCGCGCCAGGAGAATTAATCTTTGCACATACCCCGACTGAGAGCGGCGAAATCCTCAAGCAGCCTTTTGAAGGTTAAAAGATTTGTTGTTGTAACTTTCCTGACGTCAAACTTGATTGTCTGAGATTCTTTCGACTTCATCATATCCGACTGAATTCCCTGATACACCGGAGCCGAACTCAAATCCAGTACCAGAAAAACGTTCCGCCAATTGTACTTGACCAGGAGGCTGAAGATCGCTGCGGCAATAGAAGGCGTAGAGACAGTTCCGAAGGATATGGGCACTGGAGCTGGCCTGAGTTTAAACTCGGATTTCGTGAAGGCCATTCTGAAGATAATGTGAATCGACATCGTAATTTTCATAATGAATAACTACTCCTCAGAGCCAACGAATGAAAAAAGAACATTGTTGAAAACTTTAAGTGGTTAAGATTTTTGGCAAAGAAGAGAGGGACAGACAGACAGACAGACAGACAGACAGACAGACAGACAGACAGACAGACAGACAGATGGACAAGTCACGGGCAAACAGAACATGTATAATTTGATACAACTGAAAAGTACAGTATATGTGACGACCCGTACGTAAATTAAGCCCGCACCTCCGTGACCTTTGGCCTTTATTGATATTAGATTTTCAGGATGTCATGAGTAACCAAATTATATAAATGGAGCCTACGAATATTGTGCAAGAACAAACATCCTCGTATTTCAAATTCACATTGATGTAGATCGGTAATTTGGTGTTCTCACGGAGTACGCGTAATCCAACTCACGTGGATATGCAGAGAATATTGTATGCCGAGGTAAGCTGATGCACTGCAGTGTTGTCTAAGTTACCTAGGTCAAAAAAAGATAACACCACTTGCAGATGCCATCTAGTTATTTTATACCTTCCCGGTTAGGCGAGAAATTCAGTTTAAGCTTTGAAAATAAAGCACTTGAGTGTACCTGGAGAAATAATCACCGGCACACCATCCGCGGCAAATTGCCGTTTTCGGTAGAACCATTCCGCCAAAAGGTCGGGTGTCATAGAGATGAATGCAATGTCCGGCGGGACAACCTTGGAATCGTCGGAGAGATAAGCTAACGTGAAGTTGAATTTGTCTCCATGTAAACGGTTAGATTCCCTGACAGCAGCCTCAAATGCTGGTCCGTGGTAGGCCAGAGCTCCGTTCCCACCGGCACGAGGGTCGATGAAGCCGGGACAGGCAATCTCAACCTGAATCACGTCAGTGTGGCCGTTTATTATCCATAAGATGGGCAATGTTTGCAGCAAGATACGGACCAGGATTACCGGCATATTTTCTCACGAGATCGGTAGAATAAAAAAGCTCATGAATAGTTCTGCGCCGGGAGAAACGACTCAAGTTTTGAAGATTCCGCCAGAAAAATCAGGGGAAAAGGTAGCTGCGATGAAAGAGTGCAGTAAAAAGAAAGGTCTATTGACGAAAATTTGCTCGGTGGAGGATAATCCGCTGGTGAAGTCCTCTTTAACTGACGTGAGCTCCTTTAATGATGACAATACACAGGTAGTTAAGGTAAATGGCTATATAGGTATAGTTAAGGATGGTAATTATAGGCGTAAGTCGGCTACGTTGTTCCCGGCTAGGAAGAATTGTTGTTGCGTGACTGTGCATGCGAGAAAACGGCAGTCACTTACTTTAATTGCATTACTCCTGGGATATCAGTACGATGGGTGGGATATTCCTAGGACCCACGACTACATTTGCTTGCGGCACGGTAATGCGCCGGAAATAGCGAGCTCATATTCGTCCCGAGTGTCTCATGTAACATACGGTAGCATATCCGTACGCGTACCGGGTTCGGGAATGCTTTTGAGATAAACTTAACCGTCATTTCTAGATCAATACTGATCACACTGCCTCAAGTTTATTTTTTTTACAATAGGGACGTTTAAGCAGTCGGCGTAAGCGTAGCGTAAGCGTAACGTAAGCGTAAACTTAAGGACACGGACCAATAGGAATGAGGCGAGGGTGTGGCCTCTCTTACGGTTAATTTCTTACGCTACTGCCTGACTTAAGGGGCAATGGGCCTTAAGTTTCGCCGTAAGAACGGAGTAAGAAAATTTTAGTAAAATTCGCCCTGGCCAAATTTTGCTGCACAACCGAAATTAAGGTCTGCACATCAGTAAAATAATGTTGTGGATCTAAACTGACTATAATTTTCTACGAAATCGTCCACATGTTAAAATTTTCAAATATTTATAGAGTACTCGCACACAATTTGAATTTAGGTCTTCGGGAATTTATTTTGCTTTGAAAATTCGTACAAAATGGCCGACAATCAAACCATGATGATGCATGATGAGGATCCCAATTTTGCTCTGGCAACCCAGAAGCGTGCAAATTATACATTCGCTGAAGACGATGCCCTAGTTGATGCGGTTCTCCACTACAAGCCTATGCGTGGAACAGTCAGTCATACCTGGGAAGATGTCCACAATGAGCTGGACCCTTTGTTCCCGGCTGCGCGGGAAGTGAAAGGCTACAAAAATCGGTTCTACACCTTGCTGACGAAGTGGAAGGCGAACGAAGCCAAAGCCAGATGGGCCAGCGGAACAGCCGAGCAGATCACCTCCATTAAAATGAAGTTGCAGGAGTGCAACGAGATGCAACGAGAAGAGGACACCTTGGCAGCCAAGAAAACCGTTGAACGTCGCACCAACAAGCAGCGCCTGCTGGACGACCAGGCCAAAGGGAAGAAGATTCGTTCCGACGCGCTCGAGACACTGAAGTCCAAGAAACGTCTGAACACGACAGATGAGGAAGAGGGTCTGGACACCAACAGCAATCCAAACTCTGACGTAGAAGAAGTCCCGCCCATCAAAAAGCCCAAGAAAGTTCGCGACATCGACTGCGCCATTGCCCGAAGGATGATGGCGGAGGACTCCGTCCACAAGCGCCGGGTCTTGCTGGAGGAAAACCAGCTGAAATTTGAGGAGAGTAAGCTGAAGTTGGAGGAAAAGAAGCACGACGACCAAATGGAGATCCGACGACAGGAACTGGCCATTGAGAAGCAGAAACTGGACATGAAGCGAGATCGCCGTAACGAACGATACGAGCGTGACGACCGTCGACGCCGCGGAGCCGATGACTATGAGTGATATTTGGTAAGGCCATTTTTTTCGCAGCACACGAAAACCCTAATGCATGTAGCACATACTCAGTTTGAGCAGCCATCTGGCAAATACTCAATTTGAAAAATACAAATTATGTGTTCTGTTTATTTCAGGAAATCATACGTCACAAGAACAACAACAAGAAGCACTCTATACACGGCGACATTTTTATGCGTAGCAACAACAATCGCATTACTTAGCAAAATACTCCTCGAGAGCGGGCGCCATCATTCCAAACTTCGTTCCAATCTGACTTTGATAAAGACAAGTGTGTATGTTAGTTAGAATAATCTATACAATGAACATTTTTGCCACTGGCTGAAGGTCGATTTTGAGGTTCTTCCGGAAGTCGTTAAAAGCGTACAACTGAACAACTTTGCCGAAAGACCATTCAACAGCAATACGTACGCTCGCCATGATTTGATTGAAATCGATTTCACCTTGTGCAGTCGCTTTGCGGAAGGGCGTGATCAGGAAGTTACTCAATGTATAAGCAGGGTCTCCGTACAGCCTGAACTGCCTTCCGACGTCTTCCATTTTTGCGCGCAGCGCATCCTCAATAGAACTCTCCAAGTAGGTGTAGGCATCGTGACGTGCACCCTCAAACGGTCCGGCTAAGTGAAGGATCAATCCATCCGGAGCAGTGATTCCCTGGTACTTGAGGCCGTGATGTCTGTCCTTACCGTTGTAGATGACGCGCTGGTCCTTGTCGGGCCTACAGGTCTGCTTGAAGGTACCGTCGATGAACGCGAAGATCCTCATTCCGCGAGAGAGATGGCCGGACTCGTTCGCGATCACAGCCGCGTATTGGTCCATTCGCTCTCTCGTCAGAAACGGCTGCTGAAGAGTGTCGATGAGATGATGGGTCTTTTCGTAGATCCAATTAAGACCGAAGTTAAAGATTCGTGACAAAGTAGTATGATGGCGTGGGAAGAATGTTTGGAGATCTCGCAGACGGCCGGGATAAGAGAGCCGGCGCAGAACGATGCACAGGACCTCGAGGGAGCTCACTATCAGTCGGCTCGCAAGATGGAACTTCTTCGGCATATTGAGCAAGTCCGCAAGACGCTTGATGTCTGCCTTTTCCAACCTGAAATCGTCCTTGCAGGTCTCACCTGACAGTTTCTCAAATGAAAATTTTTTGGCCTGATATTTATGCTTAAATCGGTCTTTTTTGCGTCGCCATAAAAGTATGAAAGACTCAGTAGAGAGCAATCCTGCGGCATATGCCAATTTCAGGGTTCGACGTGAAGTCATTTTAAGAAAATTAAAAACGGTCAAAATGTTTCTACTTCAAAGACTGAAGTAAGAGCTGCATGCACTTCACATGCATGCCTTGATTCTTAATTCCGAGAAGTAGAATGGCCTTGAAATTTCCTGCTCTTGCGCCTTACGCCGAAATCCTTACGCCGAGTGCTTAAACATCCCGTCGTAAGCGTAAACTTAGCGGGTCTTACGCCTAAGTTTACGTTACGCTTACGCCGGTTTGCTTAAACGTCTCTAATGCCTGTCCATGTGGCTATAACTATATTAAAAAAAACTAATTTAATTTCCACCTCTAAAAATGGCAGACCCAATCTCAATAATGGTCCAGGTCTTACCCTCATTTGCTACCAAAAAACACAATTTGTTCCGGAAAACCAAAACCTATTTTAAATAGCGTGTCGCAATCACACAGCGAAAAAAAATAGTTCAAGAGACGGGGCGTTACGAGAGATACAATGCTCAATAACCTGACAGAAATTCAGGAAGATTTTGTCATTATAACTGCTTTTTGAAAAGTGTTCGTGGCTTCGCGGTGTATAACTTCTCCGTGTGCTGCATGGTCGCAACCAGTTTGGTATCAGTCTGCCCCTAAGGTATTAGGCTGTTACACAACTTAAATTAAGGAAAAGATTACGCCTGCATAAGCTGACTACAGATGCCGGCAGCAAAGTTGGACCAGTTTACGTGCCATCGAATAGCTGATTTATTTTCTTTTCTAACAACCCTCCCACATTGTTTTTCAGTAAAACCAAACCACCCGTTGTAAAAAACAATTTGTTGACACTTTAACAATCAACCATGCCTGCTCCAATTAATTCTGAAACGAGGAGCGCCATCTTGGCCCATCATCAGAACGGCCATTCTCATAGAAAAATAGTCGATGCTTTGTTTGACCTGGGCTTTTCGGGTTCGAAGTCTATTGTCACTCGCGTTATCACGGAATTTAAATGGGAGAAGCGAGGAATCTTTAAACCAGCAAAAAAGCTCTGTCCCCAGTGCCTGCCGGATAAGCGTACCAACAATCTCATCAGAAAAGTGGACGTAGCGACGAATGTGGATGATCCTCCCACCCTGGACCAAACGGTTGAACGGTAGAATGTTTCTGAAAGAACAATTTGTCAAATTTTGAGCGAAAATCTGCAATCGGACTTGCAAACGCATGCCCTGTTAAACAAACAATCGGAGCAGCATCTTGACCGCGGACCTCGGTTTCTCAAGCTTCGGGGGGGGGTGATCGATGGAAGTATGTAATGTCTTTTGATGCGTTCTAGCTGTTTATGAACGATTATGGTGGAATCCGGAACTGTTACTATCGAAAGATGGGAAAACCAGTTCTAGCAAGTCGCACCAAAAAGTGGAAGCAAAAATTCCCCAAAAGGGCGATGTACGCCGCAGAAGTGTCGTACTGCAGTGCAGCGGCATCTAATTTGTCCACTGACCAGCAAAGTCAGTTCAGCGTTCTTTTTCAATCATATCACGAAACCAGTGGTAGAAAAAGACGCCCCCAGACTCTTCCCGGGAAAGGAACACAAAGTCATCCTCCACTTTGATAGTGTTTCCAGTCACACGACGCCTGTGGTCTACTCCTACCTCAAATCGAAAAAGTCAAGTACATCGGAAAGAGAATTAGATTGCCAACAGCCTTGACCTGAGTTCTATGGATTTTTGATTTTTTTATAAGCATGGCGTGCAAGAGCGGCTTGTTGAAGCTTCACGCGAATACACTCGGCGCGCGTGGAGTGGCTAAATTGTCTCAAAATCATTCCAGAATCCGGTATGCATATCACTGCGAATTAAGTTCACAGGGATTATTTGGTGGAGTACCCGCACAAGCTGCTTTGCATGTAGATCAGGCATGCTAGCCTACAAAAAAAATCTGGTCTCTTATAAGTCGCGGCTCTCGAAGAGGGCTTATTAGGAGTTACTACATCCACTACGACTTGTACACGTACGTCAAAATAGTAGAAGGAGCTGTCCCTTGTCAATTTATGAACAACCAGGCAGGATTCATGATTTACGATAAGCCTTTTGTTTGTTTTTTGTAAATTTCGGGTGTTGCGGTAGTCCTTATCGTACATACCTGAACATTGTAGGTTAAATACTGTAGTACAATGGGAGTCGTTCTTGATGAAATACGGTAAAAGCTTTTTTATATTTCTTTTTTTCTTCCGTCTGACATAAAATGAAAAGTTCCGTCGTGCAACATGAGTGTAATACTAACCTCACCCACCGGGCACCGATGCGTACAGTGTAATAATAATAAGACAGGGGCCAATTCAGTTTAATGGAAAAGCTTGAAAATATGCAGCGAAAAATAACTTTAACGATTCGACAAAATCAAATGGCAGGATCGCGAAAATTGTCCGTGCGTAGATACCCTTGAACTGACTACGCTTGGGTGTCGAGCAGAGCCCAAGTTGCGTGATAGAGCCGACTGTTGGAGAAGTCATAAAAGTCCTTCGCCCTGTAAACGGTATAGAAAACATTCTTAGCCTTAAGCAATGTAAATTAAGCTATTGGAAAAAAGACCCGGTTACGCAACTTACTTGGCACAATCGACATTGAAAAACCAGTCGCACACCAGCGCAATCTGATTGAACACCGTCTGGTTCGGGCAGAGATAATCCCATTGGTTACCATTTGTATCGCACCGCCGAATCACCTGAGAACAATATATATGAATTAGTAAAAAAAATACATAATCATATACATGTTCAAATTTAGTAGAGATTCACTACAATGATATCTAAGCCGATGTTCATTCTTCCATCGGAATTGGAAACAAATTTGAAAAGATCGAATACTGAAACTTGCTCAAAGTTTGTCCGCTGAGTGTACCAGTACTTTCTCATCGAATTTGGAAAATATGTCTTTCGGTGATTATCGACTACATTTTTGGCGATAAATTCCATTAATACTGCATGACAAACACTTGAAAACCAGCTTTAGTTTACCCAAATGATAACAATTGCTTATATATCACTTCTCACCTGACACTTGGTGTCCGTGTCCGCGTAGAAGCCCGCCTGCTTGACTGTGCCGCAGAAGTCGGCATGCGGCGGGATTGCCGCCAAATTGGGATAGTCCTTACCGGCGACGGCGGTGGCCATGATCTCGAACAGCTTCACCGGGTCCGCCAGGGGCTTCCCGCGCAGCGAGTCCAACGCAGCAATCAGTGTTGGGGACTGCGGCGGAGCGGCTCCACCTGCTTCGTAGTTGGCGTTGGGGTAGACTACCAAGGGCGCCGCGACCTTGGGGGCGGGGCTATCGGATCCGGACCGGCCTTCGGGTTTCGGTGGTGCCACGACAGGAGCCGGAGTAGGAGGGGCGGCTGCTTTCGTGGTGGCCACCGTCGTTGTGACCGCCGAAGCTGCGGGAGTAGCTGCCACGGTCGTCGGCGCAGCTGCTGTGGTCACAACCGAAGCAGCGGCCATGGTAGTCGCAGCTGGTTCCGCTACAGAAATCACCGTTATTGTTAACCGTCTGACGATAAGTTAAATTCAATTCAATTCACACCATAACCGAATAAATAAAGTGTTATCTCTCTTTTGGGAAAATTTCGGTTTATGGAATGAAATTTAAAGAGCCTACAACGCTATGAGGTACCCGGTAACCTTTTTTTTCCTGATGGTACGATGTTGTGATGGTCGTTTTATCGATTGACACGTCTGAATGACTGACCGAATTGATTTCTACACAGTATGACCTGCTAATGCGATGGTATGTTCATTTTTGGCTATACAATCCTGCAAATGGGTGGATGTGATGGTTGTTGATGGGTTCCCCACGTAAGCCAACTTGGCTCAAATCATTACATGACAACATGGCAAGCTAGGCCATAAACAAGGACAATGCCACTGTACCATCATACACATCGAATCGTTGAGCCCTCGTACCATTAATCATGGAACAATTTGTATCATCGAACCATCGTACCGCTCGACCCATCGTACCATCGTACCATCGTGTCCTCTGAACCATAAAACAATTGAAACATCATACGTTTTGATCTAGCGAGCAATCCTACTTCGAGCCATCGAACTCTTCGAACAATCATACTATCAAACCATCGAACCATGGTGACATCTGAGCCATTATAAACTTAGGAGCATCGTATCCTCAAACCCTTTGTATCGTACGAACCGTCGAGCCATGTACCGTTTGACCCATCGTACCATCCCACTTTCGAACCATCGAACCATCATGCTGTTTGATCGATCGGATTTTCCTACTGGTGAACCGTCGAACTCTTCGTACAGTCGTACGAACCATGTCAACCTTGGAACCCTCAAACCCTGTCGCATCGTTTGACCCATCTAGCGATCCTACATCGATCGTACCGTTTCGCTTTTCAAATAGAAATGGTAAAGATAACTCGGCCTCAAATCAACCACAGTTCATATTCACATCAAATTGGGTCCTTAGCTGTTTATACTGTATTCCTACCCGAATTCGCCGTGGTAGTCACAACCGGATCAGCGGCGGCGGTGGTGGTAGCTGCTGATGTCACCACTGGAGCTTCTGCTGCCTTCGTTGTGGCTGCAGTCGCCGTCGTGGTCGTTATAGTTGCCGCAGCGGTTGTAGCCGGAGGAGCAGCAGCCATGGTTGTCGCTGCTGGCGTCACGGGAGCCACGGTCGTGGTCGCTGCTAAGGTCGTTGTAACGGGAGCTGCGGCCATGGTTGTCACTGCTGATGCGACCGATGGAGCATTTGAGGTCGCCGCGGTCGTCGCAGCTACAATTCAGTCATTAAATTACGAATATGCACAGATTTGTTGACCATTCAGCCACCTAGCCACCTAGTCTCCCCAGTTGTCCCTTCCATCGTTCCACATAGCATGCTAATGAGGATTTATTTGCCGACTGATGGATAACTGCATGTATTTTAAATTCGCAATTATAAGAGAAATTTCAATAAAATGAGCTCGTCGGATCACACAAGTATTGAATTGTAACACACACATTTTCCCTCGGTTCTTCATTCGCTGCCCTCTGCCCCCTCCCTTCCCCACGAGATGTGGTGAGGAGGGAGGGCTCGTAAGCATTGTCCCGTAAACAAACACGTCTTAAACTACAAATCCGCACCCCTTCTTCGTTTATCGGTGTTTGGTGTTACGTTTGCCAATGTCAATTGCTTCAATACCTCCAGGATTATTAGTTTTAACAATTTTTTGATGTTTTAGTATGACAAAAAAAATAAGAAGTCTTAGACCTTACCCAATCTATTAGTGAGCAAAAATCAAAAACGCTCACTTCTTCGCCGTCATCTCTGGGATGCTGTACTACCACCTGATTCATGCGACCGACATCGAAGTATTGGGAGTTTCTCCCCTACCAAATTGTCGAAACCTTTGGCTGCCCAACGCTTCATGATGTTATAGTGCTTAAACATACGGACAATGATCAGCACACGTAAAACAAAAAACGGAGAATCAGAGAAAGGTTAAGTGGACTTGAAGTTTAAGCTTATAAAACGCAAGACATCAATCCCCCCAATTCTTGTGCCAAGAGCACCCTCGGTCGGCTCAACAATAATCCGCCACCAAACCGCCGGTGCTTTTTTGTGTAAGTTTAATGTCAAAAAATTGACCCCAACGTCTGCTCGGAGAAAGCACTAACCTGCTGCTGCCGAAGTCACCGAAGGCGTCGTGACCGTCACGGCCGGAGTTGCGGCTATAGTGGTCACTCCAGCTGGGGCCACAGTGGGCGTTCCGCCCGCGGCACCGGTGACGGTTTTCTGCTCGTTACCGGCTCGTCCCGCAGCCGCTGGGCTAGCCCCACCGCCGGACGACGCGGATCCGGAGACGGCCACTTTTTTCCCCGCACTAGTTGCGTTCACGCTGGCCCCATCTTCAGTGGCTTCCCCATCAACGGCCGGAGCTTCGGCACTGGTGCCCTCTCCGTCCGCAGATCCTGGTGCCTCATCGCTTTCAGCGGGGACCTCGGTGGTGGCACCCGTCGTCGTGGTAGCTTGCCGTTTCAGCCTGGCGGATTCAGCCTGGCAAACAAATGGCGCAAAAGCAAAGATGAGCAACTTGATTTTGTTGTTTGTAGTTGACTTATGTTTTGGGGAGATTTCGAAAGAGAATTTCCGAGACGATTAACTAAATTACTCAAAATAAAAAAATACAATCTCAGAAACTGTTTTAAAACCAGTTATTGGCAGTGATTTTTCACGAAGTAATACACGTATTCCAAAAGCTGCCACATAATTATAAAAATAATTATAAAAATAATTATAAAAATCAGTAAGCACAATCATTGTTCGAAGAACCATATCGCAAAGGTTTAATTACCGGTTGACTTACCAAAACGGTCATCCCTAAGAGCACAGCAAGCACCACCGCAGCTTTCATGGCCGCGCAGTTGTTTGGATCGTTCGGATGTCCGGCAGGAACGCAGTCGAAGGTTTCGATAAAGACCGGAAGAGGTTTTGCCTCGACGATTAAGCGGCATTTTATACTCTGTCACAATCACAACTCAAACAATGCCCGAGAAAAAAAACTGGTGCATTTCCGGACCCACACTTCCACGTAATTGGACGTGATATAAAAATTCCGCACCTATTCATCCGCACTTTTGACGCCGCGCTGCCGTGTATGTAACAAGAGCACAGACCACACACACACACACACACACACACGCGCAGACAGACACAGGCAGACAGACAGACAGACAGACATTGAAGGAGGGGAAAAAACAAGTGTCGCGATTCACGCAAAAATAACCCGAGTGGAGCCTTTCAAATCCGACGACCCTGTCACTGCGATGCGATAACATTCATGCACAACTCAATCAAATAGTCGTCGTCGGTGATGATGATGATGATGATAATAATTGTCAGCGCGCTGTGTTCGACCCGCCCGATTGTGTTTTACGATACAATAAATTAATCATGCTCGAGTGACAATATGAGGCACTTTCGCTGTCATGTTTGACGGGAAAAATTTGCGGCGTGGAAATTTGTGCTGATGCGTGGGCGGTTTGTGTATACCCGTCGATATCAAAATGTAATCATCTGCGAACCGTGTAGGTAAATTCACACAGCAGACTCTTGTTTAATTACAGGTTGCTTTTCGAGTTATTTCATTTTCGCTTAGTGTAAGTGGCTTTTAAATTGAAACATTCATTGATGTGATCGTCCGAAATTTAAAAGATTTGAAACGAATGAGCATGAAGGAATGGCAAAAGCTAAAATAAATTATTAGTTCATTAATGAGTTCTTTAGGGAATAGTTTTTTGAGCCAACTGAACTTTGGTTGATTAAAACTATTAAAATAGTTTAGATTATTTAGTGCCTAAAACTTTCAGTCGAAGTTTGATTACTAAATTTAATTTTCCAATTTTGTCACTTTAGTGATTGAAACATTTAGTTGATTTCTTTTTAGAAATTAAAAGATAACAACAAAACAATGAGTCACTGAAGGTCTTAATTTAGTTTAAGTTTAATTTAGTTAGTCGAAAACTGAAACAAATTAAAATGACAACATCACTCATGATTACTTTAACTTATCGTTCTCTCCTGTGACCTTTTACCGGTCTGTCACTTGCCAGAAGAACAGATCAATTATTTACGTGAACGCTAACGGGATAATAATAAATTAATGAGATATCACGACACTGAAGCATCTCCTTTACTTCTGCATCAAATTCGAATAAATTAAGCTCATTTTCAAAGCCGTCAAGTTCGAGAGTGTTTGCCACTGCGTGTGTAGTCGGAATGGGTGCGAATGACGCGGCTTAGTAAGCAATATGCGCCATGACACAAACTCCTTTCCTCGACACATCGACACGAAAACACGAGGCGCTCGATTATGAAACAAAAACAGAACAAACCAATGATAACACTTGGTGTGATATATGCTCGTGTGTTGCTGCACACAACTTCACGAGGAAATGGCAATTTGCTTGAGAAAATGGCGATTTGCTTGAGAATTCGTGAGCTGCTGATGTGACTCGAACACGATTTCACGGTCAGTTGCACGTCGTGTCTTCGCGTCGTCGTGTTCGGAAAATAACTTTGTGTCATGGCGCATACTGCTTAATATGTCACAGTTTTCGTGCTTTACGAATCTCGATACACCGATCCTTAGCGTATGTAACCATAAAGTCGAAGGCTAAAAATCAGCTGTGGAGAAAAAAAGGGGTTTTTATCAAGCACGCGTGCGTTGAACCAAACTAATACGTGTATGTACTGGAGGCGGCGTATTTTTTGCAAAACCTTCACAATAAGCTCGCCGCCTACTTGTTCTTCACAGATGATTGATCGGCGGCGCGACACTATACATGTGTACATGTGGCTTTGCAAAAGACCCACCGCAGGCGTTATAACGATTAAAAACGTGTTCGATGGTATATTGAAGCGAAGGAATAATTACAGATTCATTTACAAAGAAGCTGTCATCTCGTGTCGGGGCTTAAGGGTACTTGACGTTGCACGGAACAATGATGACTTCCGGTTAATTTTCGTAATTTTCGTAATTAATTTACGCCAATTATTATCATCATTATTATGCACACATCGAGTTTCCTTCACATAACAAAAATTTAAAAATGGAAAGCAGCCCCACCTGGCCGAGATTTATACGAGTTTGCTCAACAGAGAATTGCGGAACGAACAATGTCTCCGCGAATAGTGTTCCCACGCAGACAACTCAGCATTTTTTGCTGTTACACTTTTCTCAGGCACTGATTTTGACATCTGCATGGTTTAACTCCACATAACGCGTACCGTCGCTATGCAAATTTTCCTGAGATTAGCACGAGCGCCTGTAATACAGTACTAAGCGTCTTTATAATATCATTTTGGCATTATAATATCCATTCAAAATTCAATTAAGAATAAATTGGCATTATAATATCATATCATTATATTATATATCACATCATTATATTATATATCATATCATTATATTATATATCATATCATTATATTATATATCATATCATTA
>LRSR01012643.1:0-59153 GCA_001579985.1 Hypsibius dujardini | reverse complement strand
GTGATGGTTGTAGTTGTGGTCGGCGCGGGAGTTGTAGAAGTGGTGATGGTGGTAATAGGTTTGGGACTAGTGGTTGTAGTGGTAGTTGTCGTAGGTGTCGTAGTCGGAGTGGTCGTTGGTGTAGTTGTCGTCGTAGGTGGACTTGTGGCAAGAGTTTGTTGTACGACAATAATTCGGGCAGGAGCATTCATGGCCGGTGGTACCCATGGAATGTGGGGCTGTTGCGTTGGCGCAGGAACCCAATGCGCGTCACCATGCAAATTAACTCCTTCTTTGTAAAGACGTGAGTTGGCGTATTCGTAGAGGCCACGTGCTCTGCAATTGGAGCAGTACAATAAATGAATTCCAATCCCACGAAGTAATTAACGAAAAATTGCCATATTGCTTTTGGATATTTAGGAAACCGTAAAATGTTTTTTATTTGCGCATCATTCAAGGACTGTCTGGCTTCCCAGACAGCCCTGTAATGGGTCGGTAATCAGTCACGAGACTCTACTGAAGAATTTGCCATTCGAGCAAGTTTACTATAATTAGTAGACGAGCTAGCTGCTGTCCTAACCACTCTAAGGCAGAGAGACTGCTGAACTAGTTCTGACGGTTTTACGACACATGTCGCATAATTCAAGCAATAAAGTTAATCAAAATGTTAATTTTTTTTGTCAGAAAGAATATGTGTGATTGTTTACTAACTTACGCCTAATAAATATGGAGTAGTCAGCATTCTAGTCATGTTTGTTCAGAAACCGTATTCGTCATTGTCTGACGAGCGGGCGGTCGAATAAATTTTACGATTTTGAATAAAACTGTTGAACATAAGTTTGTACCGTATATTTGTAGAATATTTGGCGTGAATGTAACCAGTAATGTGGACAGAAGCTTCGTTCTCTGACTTATATCACCAACAAAATGAAGCTTTGCAAAAATACAAAAGCCGCGCAATAAATTACCACAGAGAAGGCGTTCACTTACATTTTCGCGCTAAATGGGGTCGGTCGTACGTTCGAAACTGGCCACTTTTAATCTCAAAACAAAAGAGCAAAGTGTCGCCGCGATTTGTCACATTACGCGGTCCTCCTGTCACAAGAAGGTCTCCTCACGGCAACGTCTACACACTGCGTCGCTGTCGCTGATTAGTTACGCCTTTTGTTAATTAAAAAAGTAACGGACAAATCAATTGACACTTTCATTAACACTTTAAATTCCTCGACCGTTATAAAAAATAAACACTTTATTGGCATTTGGAGGAGGCAAGAATAAAGGGACTTACGTGGCACAGTTGACATTATACCAGAAGTCGCAAACTGAAAAAACGGAAAGAGTCATATATCGCATAATTTAATTATTTTTTTGAAGGGTACGTAAGTGTTAAGGGTTAACGAACTCACTTAAAGTTTCCTGAGAGAAGAGCGTTCCCGGAGGACAGATAAAGCTGGTCGACCGCGTTTCCGAGTAGCATCGATGATACTGCTGGCACCCAGTCTCCAAATCCGCATACCATCCAGGACCTTTCAGACCGCGGCAAGTGAAGTTAGTCTTAACTGTCCTAGTTAAATCGGGATAAGTTATTCCAGGCGTGGCATTCCTTATTAATTCTCCTACGAACAATAAAATCAAGGTTAAAACAAAAGAGGAATATTTATCATCTAGTCGGTAGAGTGGAGGGAGAGTCGTCCATGAACCTACCTACGGCAGCTGGGTCTCTCATTGGCTGATAGATCTCAAAAACGGGAGGGTCCTGTTTACTGATTGCCCGATCCTGCGGGAATGATTGAGCTGCGACGACTTCAGCTGCAGTCACATCTCGACGGTTTATCTGGAACAAACATCCAAATATTATGGAGAAAATGGGGTTTCTGTTGCCGCATATCACCTTTCCACGCATATCGCTAACGTTCAATACATATATATATATATTATATATTAGCATTAAGTTAGTTCGCTGGACCACAGATTGTCCCACTGAACGAACGACAGTGACCCAATTTTTTCGGCAATTGGACAATAGAAAACACTGTGATTAATGTCTAAGTGCCTGCGGTAATATGATGCAACTACTTGTCGGAGCCAGTCTATGACTGCCCGCGTCAAAGACCAATTACTTGACCAGTTATCAATAATAACCTATGTATTTGGATAGAAAATCAAGAGACCCTCTTCTGAATTTTACGAAATTGGCGGTCAGAGGCGAGTCTGAATCAATTACACTTTCAGGAAGACGATGAAGATTCTTTCTCCTTTTTTACTTATTAAGATTCCGGGAAATAACCGACCTACAGGAATATACATACTAATGGGGCCTTGGACGCTTTTCCACAATGTTCAGTAATAATCTGACTAAAATAGTCTTGTAAGGTAGTTTACAAGAAGCATTAAACGGAATTGAGAACTGGTTCCACGGTAGTGCCATCAAGAGAAAGCAAATAAAAACAGGTTTTCAAAAATGACGAATACCTCCAACTTGTTATCCAGGTCCGGCATATGTTACGCAACAGTCCAGACTTTTGAGGATCATTGAAAAATAAACCAGAAACCCTCCCCCTTCAATCATGGTTCATGCATAAAAATAATGATCTCTAATAATAGTTGAAACCGGGGGTCCATTAGTATCGACCATCTGCAGATAAACAAAAATTTCCCTCGGGAATAATTTGCGGCATTAATTAGGCGTGTCTAAATAAAAATGTCTCCTTAATTTCCCAAGTATGCGTCAGGAATACTGACGGTAATTAACAAAGAGCAGAGTGGATAGTGGCCACAAAACGAATAAAATCGCAGGATGAAAATTGCGAGCCACCCGGTTCGAGTCCGTGCGCACTGAATGGCCGGTTCTTAAAGTCGACTAGTTTTATCTAGCATTTTTAGTTCATCTCGCCGTGTGAGTGAGTCTATCAATTTTGACTTACCGAGTGACAACTGGCTGACCATATAAGAAGGGAAAGAATAATAGAAATAATCACAGGCATCTCGCCAGTGCTACGGAAGGAGGGGCGTCCCACTGGAGTCATCACGAGGCTGGTTCCTCACTCCGAAGGGGTGGTCCTTCGACGGAACAAGAGGATAAAGCGGTAAATCAGCAAGACGTCACGAGGGGGAATACGGTATCACCCATATACATGGCGACCTAGAAAAAGCTCTTTCTCTCTATCTCTCTCTCTCGATCTCGCGCTCGTCAAGTCCTGCAAAAATATGCAACGAACAGTATCTTGCTGCGACAAGAAACAGTTAATAATACTATTCGGCATCTACTTGAACCACTTTCGCGAGCGAATCACCTCGCACGCGCACAAACACATATACACCTGTGTAGGGACTAGAGAGACCCAACATAAACCATACAGACAACTATGCGCCTCGAGGGACCCTCCTAATGACGATGCGCGCGCGCTGCTTTTATTGTACGAAATAGATTTAATACTTTATCATTCCGTGCACATCCCTATCAGGTGGTGGTGATGGTGGTGACAACAACTAAACAACTACTACAGTAGTACCTACCACTCACCAATCATATTCAAACTGCATTCGAACAGCCGAACGGTAATCTTTCCTTTTACGCTAGCTAATAACCTATTATTTCCATCGGACCGCCGCGTTATATTGTCAAGTTCCACTTTCGTTTGACCACGCAAAAGAATTTGAAACATACCGGTACATACATACCACAGACATGCGGTCAACAGCGGGGCGTAGCAGACAGCCCAATTTTACTTTCTCTTGCTTGCACGGTAATTGTTGCGATACATTTTTTATTAGGAAAAACGCGGTGAGTCAACAGGTTGTGTATGTGTCTCGCGGTCTGCTCATCCATCCTCGCAGGTTATAATTCCAATTTCTCGGGTTAATTTCCCAATTTTTTTGGGCGATATTAATCGGACAATCGGTTTCAACATAGCCGTCACATTCGCTTTTGGTTTTTCGAGCAAACAAGTGCGACATAAGCCAAGACAGCTCGAGTCGACGAAGTGGAACATCGATATATGTGTACCGTCGCGCACTTTCCTCTTCCCTGTGTGTGTAGTGTTTATATATATATATAATATATATATAAATAAAAGTGAAATGGAACAAAAGATTTTGTGAACCGGAAACTTCATAGATGATGAGTGTGCCGATCTGTCCGTAATTAATACTTGTGACAAGCTCAAGGAGCCGCGTGAAAATCAATCTGCGATTGAGGGACACAAGACACGTGTATGACGGCCGTGAATAACGACCGGCACCGAAACCCATCTCCATCTCATCGTACTAGTACTACAGTATCTAGACTCAACAATATCGCGGCGGCTGTGGAAGACACCGTCCAAGTGCTATCGTTCCATGCTTGATTTGCTCACATAAGTAGGGAATGGACGTTCAATTTCAATTCTTTGATTCCAATTTGTATGTATTATTGGCATATGTCGAGTTGAGAAGCCCATAAATATTTCCACACAGTACACTTCACACATACCCTATCCTAGCATGTGATGGGTGATGAAACAAATTAACGAAGGCCTACACGGTGGGAGGACTCCTTTTTGAGATCCGATCTTCCAACAAAAAATGCCTAACTCATGCATTGAGTAATCCCAATTAGATGGCACGATCGAATAGCCCATTGCCTCCCTCAAATGTCCGATGCCTGCGGACAATAGATTTGTTGGGTAGAATACCGTAAAAATCTCAAAGAAGATAGTCGTAGCAGAGTAGAAAACACAATTAAATATGCAATAACTCATTGCGTGACTCAGCTGCTGAAAGTGGCCAGTGCTCACTACTCTTGCCTTGCCCCATTCTCGCGCTGACCTAGATTTTTTATTTTCAAGTCAGCAGTCGCCCCTTTACATTTTTATAATAGCAGAATGTTTTTATCTCTTCTCTTATTGTTTAAAAAAACCAAGTGAAATTACTTATTTAAGAGCCCTCGGATCTATGTTCCATAGACATCCCTATGTGTGTGTTCGCCGATACAGTAGTCTACAATATATCGCGACAGCGACCTCTGCAGGCTAAGTTTCCTTCAGCGAGCCCGGGCTTCCGGTTCCGGGGAACTTTCCAAGTCACGTTCAATTGCAGATCGTGAAACCGATGGCTGAAGTGTAGAGACTTTATTAGTAGATGATTGGGGATATTAGTCAGCAATTAGGGCCTCAGGATAAACGAGCCAATATTCTCTCCTGTCGGTGCCTATGGGTCAAAAATTTAATTTGGCCTAATGTGTTTTGTTGTAAGTTTATCGATCGTCATTTCCTCACGAAAAACCGGTTCATCCGGTCTGACCGTGTTCATCACTGCAGCACAATTTCCAAGCCACAAGCGTAGACATTCGAAGTGCTTCCATTTTTGCTAGGCAGAGCTTCCTGACCATCCTGCATCATCCACAATACAATTAATCGATTGATCCAAAAATCAATTTGCCCAAACATGTCGCTATTGTTTTATTAAAAGTCATCCGAAAGATCTGGATATACGATACATACAGTCAGTTTCGAGTTTTTCATTACCCGCATTCTTGCCGGTGTGAGGTGTGGTGGTGCAAAATTTCTATGCAAAAAGATAAAAAAATTGCCGGGAACTTGTAGCACCACATTGACCACTCCCTCGCTCGCTGCGATATGTGGCACCTTATCCTGCGCATTTCCTGCAGCACTCTCCAATCGGTCTTTCCGGCCTCCCCCCCCCCCTCGAACTCTGTAATTTGAACATTGTTTCGGGCTAGATGATGCAGTGGTACAGTAGTACATCAATTTGGCCGGGTTGGTGTACATTACGGTTTTTTACCCTTCCGGAGACAGAGGAAACTGACCGCATCGAAAGATCTCTGGAAGGAATCTCCAGCCAAAAATATCGCGATGTATAAAGTTCGTCCCGCGAACCACGGAAACATCGTATCTTTACATTAAACCCCCCAGGAACGTAAGTATACCTGTACTATGCTCGGTATTGGTCATTCACCGTATGCATGAAGACTTGCCTCGATTATTTATAATTGCTTTATAATATTAGCAATCAAATTAGCGAAGTCGAAATAGCGCAAACGATCTCTCTCAAAACCGGGTGTATGGAAAATATCGGCTTAATTCAACATCTGGTGATGCACGCGTCAGGATTTTATCACGAGCAAAATCGGCAGGATCGGGACGATATCCTCAAACTAAATGAGGATAACATTGAGCCTTCCGGTGGGTAAGGAGAGATAGACAGATACAAATATTTATATTTTTTATGTTCGTACTGATCGCTTTCAGACATGGAACAAAACCTCGGAGACAAATACGCTAACTACTAGTACAAACCGATCGTCGACTATCCCTACGATATAGCTTCAATACTACTTTACACGTGCCGTTTAACTACTTTGGCAAAGACATTTCACTTCCGACGATAATACAACTCGAAAAGGGCGCTCGCATCCGACAGTCGGACAGACTTAGCCCCGCAAGACGTCTTTAAGGTCCAGCGTGCTTACGGTTATCCGGTGAGGACGAACCAACCGGTCATCATCTAGCCACCGAGTATGACCATCAGGGCTACCATGAGTGCAGGTGCAATAGAACCGATAGACGCTCAGAAGATATCGCAGCCCAAGCCACTCTATAAATTGGCCCCCATCAAATCAGCCCAGTGTCTCAGTCTTAATACCCAAAACTGTCGAATTCTACCAACACGAAGAACTACATCGACAATATCGGCTTGATGGAAAGATGCACTTCTGAGTTCCGACGCGGACAATGACGAAGTGCAGATCTTTTCTCCCGAATCAAGGGCCTGGAAGCCCGTCAGGGCTCGAAATATTACTAAGGCGTCCGGTAGTTTAATACGGAGACCTTCGCACCGGTCACCCAAATCCTCGTCATAATCATGGTGGCAAATTACTCAAACCTCAAATTTTCGGCTTTCAAAGAGCTGATGGACCTGCCCGTCCTAACACACATCGGTTCAATCAATTGCAGCAACGTGGAAATAAGCACAGCAGATTTGCTGCCGCATTCCCCTAACTGACCACGATTGTCTTGGCGAGGTCCACGGTTAAGAGTATCGAAGAAGGCGCTTCCGAGTCGTAAAGTTGCACCAGCTGAGTCTGGAAAACAAATTTAATGCCCAGGACAATCAACAGCAACTCTTTTCCATGCAGTTTGGACCGGAGTACCAGTGGTAACGCGATTATCTCGCTCTCAGACCCTAACTATGGTCAGCTAAAAAGACGAGCGCAGACCATGCGTGTGGAGGTATTTTGAGCGCGCCTTTTAGGTTAATGGATGTCTTTGTTCCGGTCAATCGTAAAATTCACACTTTCGGAGATTTAACGGAAACGGACTTTTCACTTTTTTAGTAAAACTGGCAGAATCAATATAGAAACGTCTTCAAATATTCGGTATCATAATCGAGGTGATCGTTATGCCTAAACAACCTAAATACGTGTACAGTCAGCCCCAAGAAGAACTCTGCTCACGTGACTTTTGCTGTTCAAAGAGACCGAAAACTCCGCCCTAAATTGCACCGTTTCTGACAACCAATCAGGACAATTGACGAACAACTTTTACTAAATCAAGCCAATCAATTGCAACAGCAGAAAAAAAGCCAGTCATGAAAAGCTGCAAAAACAGCTGATAAGATTTCGAATTCGGCTACTTTGCGCAGTTTCCCTGCGGTTAAGTCATCAGTTGTTGCAGTCCTATACACAGGTAAATTGCTATTTGTTTTTCGAGATCGCGAGATAAGTCAATTTTTGGTGGGCCACTTGGTTCAATTACTTGCATCTCTTGATATCGAAGATATTTTATTGCTACACCTGTCGCACCTCATCTCTCTCTATGCGCAAACAGCCTGTGTTGTGCAAGCAGAGTTCTTCTTGGGGCTGACTGTAGGGAGAACGACATTTACTTCGCTGACAGGGCCACAACTGCAGAATGAAAAATGTTTCACGCAGAATGGGACGGCCAACGAGTAGCAAAAATAGATCTCGTGGGAAAGAAAAGGAAATTTGTGGGCAAACCTTCGCCCAGAAATGAAAGAAACTGGATACAATGCCAATCAATCAGTCAATTAAGTCAGACATTTCGGTAAAACTTTAAAATAGACGGCATGCGAGGAAAGAAAACTGGCATTGCAAAAAATTGGAAACGGTGACCTGCGACTGCTGTACACCACAATAAAGGAACGCACCTAAATCTTATCACTGCCAGAGGTCTTCATCAGAAGCTGGGTACTGTAAAGTTCCGACCCATCCGTGGTACTTTTTGGACCCCCCAGTAAATCAGACCCGGTGGGCCATACATCTTTGCAATCAATCAAAACGGTCGCTTTTTACTGTGTGATGACGTAGGCACCACGGATGGGTCGGGACTCTACAGTAGTCTTTGTCGCCAATCTCTTGCAGACCTTTGGATTGGCCGTGCTGGTTGAAAAGACACCTCCTGTGGTTAACCGGACTAGAGGCGACGTTGGCAGAAAAACTACTTTTGTTGGCACGATGCGAGGATAACTAACAGCTCCTGCTTCTCCATTGGTGACAATCTACAACAATATAGCCGCGAAGACAAGGCATGTCCACTAGCATGTCTGTTTATGGGTTTGTTTGTTACTCCATGAGTACAAGTACTAGAGTACTAGTCTTTTGTCTGATATGGCTTATTCATAATCAAGGAATCAACTGGACACGCCGACCTTACATCAGGCTCAAATATCGACCACCTTCAGACCACCATCCCGGTCCGTAGAGTCGTTGGTGCAGCCCGAATACCGTTTCCGCTTCGCCACCGATAAGGATATCGCCGACTTGGGTGAAGCGATGATGGGCGCAAGTAATTTGACGGGGGATTTGATTACTTTGTCGGCAGAAAATCTGCTTGTGCCTGCGGGCTGCTGGGACGTCCCGTGTTTTCTTCGTCATGAAAGATCTGCAGTAACGTACAACTTTTTGAAACATATAGTTCATAAAGGTTCGTATATGCAAACCAGCCTCTCTGTCGGCGCTCATTGGTCTATGCCTACCAGCCTGCCTGCCTACCCCATGACTCAGAACTACTAAGCCGACCACCTGTTTGTCTGTCTGTCGGCCTGCCTGCTGTCTCCCTGTCGATCTGTCTGTTTGTCTGTCAGTCTGTATGTATATTGCCTGTCTGCCGATACACTTTGTCTGTCTGACAGCTTTTGCCTCTGTCGGCCTGGGAGCGGGTCAATTCTATTATCGCATATATCGTGAGATGAGGATGTTCATTCAAGAAATCGAATGACGGCATTGTTGTTACAGCTAAAGCAGCAAGTAGAAATCTCTTGTGGGCCCTGTCTGCCTTGACGATACTCTCCTTAAGACCATCATAACGAGCCTTTAATATCCCTTTTGCGCCCTTTGGTTTTGCCTGAAATCAAGCAGCCTTAGTAGGTAATTGATATAACTCGCTTAACCAGAAATAAGGTGTAAAGTGAGAAATAAGCTACTCGTACCTCAATCAGATACCCATGATATTTCTCCGGGTTGGTTGTCTTGGCGGAAAAAAATTACTAGGTTGCGGTCTTTAATCTTTTTTTTGTAAAGGTTTTCGCATAGGTCCGGGCCGAGGACAGTTGCCGGCCAGAAGAGATAACCTGAAAAAGGAAACCAATTCAACTGAACTGATATCCAATCAATCGATATTCAATCAATCAATCAAGCAAAGGCAAAAACCGGCCCGGCACCCGCTCAACAAAAATATCGAAATCAACAACAAGCAATCAACAAATCTATTGAACAAAATAATGTACAATACTTTTTTGGTGAAAATTTTTTTTAAGACCACGTTAAGCGATCAATCAAGCACAAGAGATAATGCCAACAAAATAAAGAATCGGTCATCATAAACACATTCTTCCCTCCCTGGGTATTGCTAGAACGAAAAGTGACCTGCAATTCGACACCAGACAACTTGGCCGTTTTGGATTTTGGGGGCCCATTTTTTAGTGGAAGTTCCTGGAGTTGAGGCCATTTTGGAAGTCGCGCGGAAAAAGGCGGTAATATTAAGTACAGCTGCATGGAAGAATTTGAAGAAATACGTGTAGTCGCAAATGTGGCAGCGGAAACGAAACTGAAAGACAAAAATCTCTACAAAAGTAGAATCATGAAACCGATTGTGACATTTGTGATTCGAATGGCATCACGATGGGAAGGAGGGATGGATTTAATTTTTAACTGGGCGGGTTCGCGTTTGGTTCTTTGTCCAACCTAATAAGCAAACAACCTGGGGGTCGAGATGCACCCTCCGCCCCCTCCCCCTCCCTCTTTAGGAGGCCCTTGACAAATCGCATCTGTTTGATGTAAATGATTGATTGGCTTCGTTCAAACAGACTTTGTATAGAGAGTTTTCGCAAACGGTATATCGCACGGTATAGCGGTACAGTATAGAAAACTCTCTCGGACCTCAGTTCAGTTTTCTATAGTGTACCGCTATACCGTGCGATATACCGTTTGCGAAAACTCTTATATCTCGCAAGGGTTTGTCTGCTTTAGTTAAACAATAATAGTAACAATAACAATAACAATAAAATTCCCACATACAAATTCTGTTATTCAGAACATAGCCAGCAATATTTGTGTGTACTGTGTACTGTGTGCTGTAAACTGAAGTGACAAACAAAATCTCCCTATCTGATTGAAGCTGGTGGTAATGCAGGGCCTAAAATAGTGTCTATTACTAGACAAAATGCATACTTTTAAAAAACAAATGTGCATCTTTATTTTCCAAAATTTCGACGATTAAAAAAGTTCAAATCCGAAGAGATTTGCGATCACCCCCTCGATATTAGGGGGACTTTGCGCTAAGGGGGGGAGGGGGCGGGTCTTGAACGGGGGACGACAAATAGAAAGCACTTTTCTACTTTCTGATGCACACACAGAGCTGAAATAACGCGAAACACGTACGGGGAAAGATCTAATTATCCTAATTATCTATATTCCTAATTTTTAATGATGATAATTCGTAAGAATAACTCGTGAACAGTTGACAAAACTACAGAAATTAACCCCCGGTGAGCGGGGCGCGCCCCGCCCCCGGCGGTTGTAGATCATTAGTATTTTGCTATTTAGGCCCTGTGGTAATGGCTGATTAATCAACAAAATACTCTACATGTATGAGGCAAAGTCTGTATTTCGGCTCACCCTCTTTTGGTCGAAATATCGGCTCACTCGGCTACCAGGGGGCGCCCTCGGCGTTCGATTACATAAATTGATATTGCTGTCCTGCGCCATTATCAATCAAGTAAAGGTGCGCTGAAATGATTTTTAACGAACAATCTTTAGAAAAAGCGTCGTTTTACTCAGGCATGTAACGTTCAGGTTTTTGCATTATTTTATTCCGGCTTGCTAGACAACGCTTCGATCACAGTTAGTTTGACAACACGTCTTATCGGCTTCGCTCGCTTTTCAAGCCTTAAGAGGCTTCTTTTGCGTCAGATTTCTTAAGAGAAGCAGCCGTCTTCTTTTGTTTTTCCAGCTTCTTAACAACTTCTTGGGTTTTGGTCAGACGCTTTTCAAGGGCAACCCGGACGGACGCTTTGCTCCATATCTTTCCAGAAGAGGTATCCAGTCGGGCCTCTTTCACTTTTCGTGTTTTCGAAGGAATTGAGTTGTTAAGTCGTTGATAAACTTTGCTGTATCGACCCCCGAGTGTAAATCCGCTTTTGTCCAGGTTCCAAAGGCTGTTCGGGTTCTCAAGGTATCCTTACGCCTTGAGCTTCACAATGAGGGTAATGTACTGCAAACACAGCTCATCTGTCCACTGTCTTGCTTTCTTCCGGTTGTCAGCCTGACTAATTCGCTCCGATAATGTGGGATGTCGCTGCAGGAAGGCTGCGTGCCAACAGTTGCTAAAAGTGCTCTTAAGCAGATTCTTTTCCTTGCACAAACCAAGGAAAAATTTGCCTCAGGTGATACCTGAATAACAGCACACCGAGCTCGGCACAATTGTGCAGTAGATCGCAGATCGCAAGCTCCTCTTCCGGCGTAGACTTGGTCGGTTTTCCTCGTGACCCGATTTCTCGATCATTTAAAATGCCGTCGAAGAGTTGTCTGCGACACGCGAAAAATTGTAAGCAACATTCCGAACAGTTGTTCCCCCTTCCTCAACTACATGTATGGCCGCATCCAATATGCTATTCATTTACAAATAACAAATTTGAAAATGATAAGTCCGCGAAATATTGATGAACATTAACCAAGATGAGGCATGCACAAATGGCAGTAAAGTGGAAATTTAAATAAATGTTTTGTGCAATGAGCATGTGCAAAACCGCATCTGCAAACTGACAATCAGCTGATCGATTCTATTGCAAATATGCCGGTGTGTGATTTGTGCCAGTGGCGGGCTGCAGCCTGAACAATTTTTTTTCACAGCAAATTTTTTCTAACCACTCGCATTTTTAACCCATATGACATTCATGACTATTTCTTGCCGCAATTAAACTAAACCATTATTTGTAATGTTTTAAAAGTCCAAAAAAGAAGTTTATTCTCATACTGTACACGTAGTTCGGTTTTGAAATGAGTGAGCCGATTTACCGACCAAGTGGAGGGGGAGCCGAAATACAGACTTTGCCTCATACTGTCTTTTGAGTGCCGCATGCGCTGTTAGGAAGCATAGGTAGAGGGCGCTGCGCACCGCTTCGGGTGCATTTTCAGGGCGGCAAGTACTATGGCGCAGAGCCTTAAATAGTGTCTATTAATAGACGAAATGCATACTTTTAAAAAAAATGTGCATCTTTAATTACCAAAATGTCGACGATTAAAAACGTTCAAATCCGAAGAGATTTGCGATCACCCCCTCGATATTAAGGGGACTTTTGCGCCCGAGGGGGGGCGGGTCTTGAATGGGGCGACAAATAGAAAGCACTTTTCTGCTTGCTAATGCACAGAGCTGAAATAACGCGAAACACGTACGGGGAAAGCGTCTAATTATTTAATACTGTGTGAAGGTGCCAATAAGATATCCACTGTGTTTTTCGAATCTTTGTTTTTATTCCTTACCGGCTTTTCTGTTTTGCTTTCTTGGCGAACCAAAAATGTTTTCATTCTCGCGAACTTTAGTCCTGCATTGCATTGCATAGTCTTTATTAAATATTCCTAATTTTTTATGATGATAATTCGTAAGAATGACTCGTGAACAGTTGACGAAACTGCTGAAATTAACCCCTGGGGGCGGGGGCGCCCGAGCCCCTGGGCGCCCCCGCCCCCAGGGGGTTGTAGATCATTAGTGTTTTGCTATTTTAGGCCCTGCTACGGCGTGATTCCCAACTGTCTCATCTCATGGGTCATCAGCGTTCTACGATTCACGATTATGATAAAGAAGAGCAAGAGTAACTTTTGTATCATACGTGACTAGGAGTACATGTATGTAGGCCTCCGCGGTGCGAGTTCTACGGTTAACGTATATGCCTACGACGAGGAGCTCCGCCTAGAACGCCAAAAGTGATGATCTGAGTGAGTTGGGTGGAGTGGAGAGCGGCGGACTTGTGCATCATGCATGCATGGTTCACTTGGAAAGTCATCTAGCAAGTTTGCTTCTTTGCTTTACTTCCGTCACTAGAGACTGATTAGGCGATTCTCGCTTTCTTTCTCGTTCTCGCTTCCTTCCTTTCTTTCTTTCTATCCGCCTAATACCAAACCAACACCCTGCAAACTTCGAGAATCTTCTTTTTCTCTTCTTGCGGTTCCTTTATCTGTTCATTTCCTCCCACACTTTATCAGTCAACTATGGCCGGCTGGCAGAGCTATATAGGTGAGTTAAGTGGGGAAAAGCTTATAAAAAGTGTCTATCGACGGCAAGTCGATAACGTAGCGTAACCATTTAGATGACCGGTGGTTTACCCGTGTTGCATGTTCTCTTCGCAGATGTCCATTTGGTGGGGACGGGGCAGGTTCGCAAAGCGGCTATCTGTGGATTGGACGGTTCGCCTTGGGCCAAATCCGGCAACTTTAACGTAAGTTTTCACACTCACAGACTTTCCACGATAAAGTCTACTATTTGCAATGGACACGCTTATTGTTTTGACGCAAGTCAGTTCCTTAACCTCTTCTCATATGACTGTATATTATTCCGCGAGGGAAAAAAGCGCTCTCTCTCCCTGATGATGCAACTATTTATATAGTGTTTTTGCTGACGGAAGTGTTGGTGCCTGCCTTCTTGTAGATTCAGCCGGCAGAAGTAAAAAAGCTCATTTCTGGCTTCACCACGCCTGATCCCCTCTACCAACATGGACTATTTTTAGAAGGTACCAAATACATTACTACCGCAGTAGAGGACTACCGGATCCGTGCCAAGCTCGGATCCACCGGCCTCCACGTCGTCAAAACCAACCAAGGTACCCTCTCCTGTCCGTTTCCATCTCTTGAAGGAATTGAGCCTTAGTTGGGTATTAATAATATGTCCCACAACAAAATGCGTGCTAATTAGATCGATTGAGGATGAGAAACTGTGAAATACCTTGACAAACAATATGTGTGTATTTACCGCTGTCACAGGCGAAAAGTGAAATCGGAGCTTACCTCACTCATACTACAACGTATGTAGACATAGGACGCGTCACTGATACCTTTGCCTTTTGTTTGCACTTGTAGCTGTGATAATTTGCCATTACGACGAGGCCATCCAACCAGGCAACTGCGCGGCGGTCTGCGAGAAACTCGCCGACTACCTCAAGAGCACTGGATACTGAAGGAACATACACGCTCCACTCCCTCTCCAACATGGACGCTTTCTTTTCTACTTTTTACTCTTTTCTCATCCGAAAGGAATGTGGAAACGTTTCGGGAGACTGGGAGGGGAAGGGGGACGGGGAAGGAGGTGGTTGTTGTTTGACTCGCGCGCGCCCAAACTGATCTGTAGTACTTCCTAATTAGGATATGATTATTCAACGCGCGATGACAGCATGTTGTTTTTTACGTATCCGCTTACCGTGTACTGTACTGTGCTGTACTGTATAGATCGAACCAGCCCCCCAGCCGGGGTTTGGTCTCTCTATCTTGGGCGTTGGGCGCCGCAGCTCCACCCAAATGCATACCATACATGTATGACGTATGAGGCAAAGTAATTTTGCGACTCTTGAAGTCTTGACAGCGAGAAGTGCCGTTGTTTTTTATAATAAAGTCATCCCACTTTGGGAAGTCTAATATGATGATGATATGCGTTTTAATTTAAGGTCTCCAAGTTTGTTTTTCCGAATGCTTTTTTTGTGCCCGCAGCACAAGACAAAGTGGAGACAATTATCGACACTGTCTGTGAGAGTACTTACTATGGGGTATCGTCTGACCGGCACACGACCAACCTTGACTCTTTTCGATGGTTTGTTAACCTTGTTTGTCCGACTAGTATCGCGCCGCCATTGACCGTTATTATAAACTCAAATTGACCACTCAAAAAGGGCCTATCTGCGCTCGACCGGTTTCCGAGCCACCATGCACTGCGCGTAAGATAGAATCACTCTCAATTATTTAGACCCTCCACATAATCCAACAGAATTCTAAAGGGACGAAAGGAAAAAATGTGCACAATTCTTGCTGACCGAACTATTAAAGATTGAAAGCCTCATAGATCTGCGTAAAATCAAACCCAGGCTCGCGACATGCCGCACGGGTCGGACATAAGATCCAAGGTTAAGGAATTGTCTGGTAATTATCATCAGCAGCGAACAGAAGAAAAGGCAGACGAAGAACTTTGGAGAATAAAGCGAATATTACTAGCTGATCGAGGAGGTGGTAAGGTTTATCTGATATAAGACACTATTTGCCAGAGTCTTGCGATATCCGTCGGTTCTCCGGAGGATGTCCCGCTGAATTCTTATCCCAGACTGGAGTCTTATTCCACATGTCCCGATTGGTGGCGCACCCGTCGTACAGCGGCTTCAGTCCCGGTGCAAAGTCGCTAAACGCCTGTCAATTGGACCAATTTGAATCAGTTCGTGTAGAGAATACCTGCCGGAATCTTCTAGTTTGGTAAAAAATAATGTGAAAACATTTTTGTTACGTGTGAAACTTAGCAGGTGCTTCATCCATGCATACTGCCGTAGACTTGTACTCTGCCCGTTGTTTGTGTAAATTATCGGTAGTCATGCAACAACCGTTTAGTCCACTAACGACCAGCTGTTCCGAGATCTTAGTGTTCAAATTCTGGTTCGGGTGGTTAATGATTTGATTTAGAAAATGTGATACATTTTAATTCCTACTCAAAGTATTAATATAATGAATGACGAGCGAGTAAGTACCAGGGGGAAAGTCTTTTATTTTGACAGCCAACTGGGGTGAGATCAAATGGTCGCCCTTTCCTTCGGAAAGCAAATGCCAATTGGTGCGATTGGACTGACTTCCGTCCATCAGAGGTGCTAACCCAGGAAACTTATCGACAAGTGCCTGTGCAGGAAGACAGCGGTGCAAACTGTGCAAAGGTTAGTCGAAAACATAAAAGAACATGCGGTGCAGCAGCCACAAGGAGTGAGGAGTGAGGAGTGAGGAATGACACCAAAACCAAAGCAAAACTTTATCATGCGGTATAGCCAGATACAACAGCACGTACGAGCACATCGAACATAAACAGAAACATAGATATATTTGCCTGCAAAGAAGGACTCTTTAATTAATTGACTTACCTTATAGAGGGGTGTGCAGATAAAGTCAATAAATCCCACTTGCATCTTAGGAAGTTCCGGGTACTTGGACCGGTCAAACATGGGAGCCTAAAAAGAATCGTTCACAACAGTGGAGCAGGTGTTGTTTTGTCTTTCTGCTTTTCTACTCATACCGTGGGTGCCCCAAATTTCTGTTGCTCCAAGTCGCCCTGCTCGAAGAACTCTTGCGCCACCAAGTCAGCCACCTGCTGTTGAATATCCCAAGGCTTAGTAATTGCCCCCAAATCGCAGGCTGTCATTAACATTCCACTGAGGAGCTCTTTGGCCGGACCGGAAGACCAGTCTGTGTCGGGGTAAGCAACCAGCTGCTTGAAGGAATCACGTTTCCTAAACGAACCACCGAATATACAGCAGACTTGATCATCTCTAGCAGGTCTTCCCTTACTTAAAATATAAAGCGAGATCAGTGGATATTATGTTGTGCTCGACCATCTTAATGGCGTGGCGATACTCCTCCGCATTCAAGGCACCGAATATATTATTGCCGGGACTTTGAAGAATCATGACGCAGTGATTAAAATGGTGCTGTAACATTTTAAAGGATATATTCACTCAAAGGATCTATTAGATTTCGCTCACATCCATCAGGTAGTGCTTACCTTCTCCAGAACGGAAGTGCCGTAGAGCTGGGCGAGGGCCGTGTTGCTCTTGGTTTGAAAGGCATTGTTGGTTCCTCTGTGGTCTACATGAGAAAGAACCAAAACGAACCCATGTAGTAGATACAGGCAAAATTAGTTCTTCCCAAGTGGGTCTATATAGTCTAATTACCGAGATCATGGGAGATGCACGCGGTTAATAAGGCTAAAATATCCAGGTCGGTAAAGTAGGCTTTCAGCCCGCCAACCTGGAAAGGAAATTTAATTTTTTCATACCCTCCATGCTTGATCAATGTCTTTTCCGTTGAACATACCGTTATAATACAGAACATTGTCTGAACGACGTTAAATGCATGTCGCCTAAAAGACAGACTCGGACCATTAGGTGGTGCCTGTACCAAGACCACTACAGATACTGACTAACCAGTTGTGGTACAGGACCGGCCGGTAGTTTTTTTTTACGCTCAAAGCCCAGCGGCAAAGGACCTAATATAAAAGACATGTTTAAATGAGCTCCCCGCCAGGGAAGGCCAAGTCAAGCCTTATTACATCGAAGGGTATCTTAAAAGAGGATGAAATGCCGGTATCCACAAAGATGCGGAGGGTGCACTGAATTGTCTCCATGTCCGAAAGGGGTAGGTCGTCGAACTCCCAGGTGTTGAGCTTGACCTCTTCCGCCTCTGGAATTGCTCTGGCCTGCAACATGCTACAACCTTTAACAAGGCATCTTGCTTCAGCCTCTTCAGCCAAATTGTGCGGCATTCGGGTGGACATGAACTCGAGACAGAAAAACAATCGTAAGGCATGATGAGATTGAGCACAAGTATAGACATCAGACGTCGTAAGTGGCAGATATACAGACACAACTGCAGGCACAGTCAAGCAGACAGTCTCTATCCTACCATAATTTGTTGAACTTCTTCTTCCGGGGCGGTGGCGTGATAAGAGAGAACCTCTAGTGCGACCGTCTGTTTGGCCATCAACTTCACTTTCCGTTCATATGCCGCGGCATTGTAAATTCTGCATATGTGTTCAGAGAGAGGGAGAAAAAAAGCGGGATAAAAACGTGTAAGTATGCAGTGAAAAGAGAAGCCTATTTGGGCGCTCTTGATGAGAATGTCATTAGGCATGGCAGAGAAGAGTGAGAGAGAGAGGGAGGATATCGATCGGACATCATCGTAACCTGCAGACGCGACGAGGGATGAGGGACACGCGGCTGCGTTCTGCTCGATCGTCAGGATTACAATGGATCAACCAACGTTTCCAAATCCCGTCTCCTCCCGTCCCGTCCCCTCTATCGTGCGTAGCACACTAACTCTCACGGCCCAGTCGGTCGACCGTCACTTTACACTCACCCCAATCCGCAAAATACAGCGAACGACTAGAGAACAAACACAACCAGAGGGATACCGGTTAAATTTCGCTAAAATGAAATCGATTATATTTCATTCCCTTCCCTCCATTCTATCTCTATCATGAGGGGATATAAGTTGCTGGGCGGCTATTTTGGGAGCCCGTTCAATGTTTTCTCATAAAGATCCCTCGGGGAATCGCGCGGGACGAGCAAGGACACACCTGCACTCGATCCAAGTCTAATTCGGTGAAGTTGCGCAGCTGTTTGTTTAGCATTAGACAAGCCCCGATGATCTCGTTCTTGGCGTCATGCACCGGAATGCACATCAGATTACGAACCCCCATGTCTTTTGTGAAAGGGTCTTCTGCCAGACGTGGCTCCTCGTCGGCACTCACAATATTGCGCAACTAACAAAAGGTGAAGGACGATATCACAACAATCGGTTGGATAACTTGCGGTCTTGTGCAAGAAAGTTGAACTTAAACTTACTCGGTTCTCAAATATCACTTCACGAGCCACGGTCGCAAGCAGTCCCTTGTCGATTTCTTCTTTGGACATGTTCCGGACACCATCATCCTTGTTGACCCTGTCGATAGATACGTTTTTTTGACGAGTCAAAAGTGTATGAGTACTCATTCCTCGCAAACCGCGAACCGTTCAGACAGACGCAGGAAAACGACAGACAGAAAGGCAGACAGACAAACACATGCAAATAAACTCACTCAATGTGGAAGCCACTTGATAGAACAATCTTTGCAGGTGAGGCAGGCACGTGTTTCGGCACTTTCTCGGCATCTGGACGAGTTTCCTACAAAAAAAAGGATAATTATGTAGTCCGTCAGGCAGCCTAGCTTTTTAGGTCATATTGTCGCACCTCGTCTTCGAGCGGAAGCTCAACAATGAAGACGCAAATATGCTCGCATTTGAAAAGAGCTTTGGACTCGATGAGGATTTTATGGACGACCCTCTCGAGACTTTGTTGTTCTTCGAAGATGCCTCGAGCTAGTTTCAGCAGTATCTGCAGACAAAAGTCTCTAATGCCCAACAATATGGAACATGGTGAAGATTAATGGGTGTGTGCAATTTTCTATACCTGATTGCGAATGTGTTCTTGGACGGACATTTCGAATAACTGAGCATTCTGGATGCCGATGCCACAGAAGGTGAGGTAACGGGCAAAGATGCTCTCATCCCGGGCGTTGAAATGAGTGCCGCCCTTTTTATTCATAATTTCCGCAAGCCCCACAACTTCCCCATCGCGATTGAGAATGGGAAGCGCCAAAAGTGAGCTGGTTTTGTAGCCAGTCACTTTGTCCACATCCTGATTAAACCGCGCATCCTGCAAGCAAAAGAGGGAAACCACACAAACTGTTTCATTCTTTTTTCAAGTGAAACAAGATTACAATATAATGCATTTGTATAGCTTTATTGTTCTACTTCGGTAGTGAAAGACTACATACTGTAGTGACAGGCTCTGATAAAAGAGGCAAGAGTTTTATTTAGCCTAGTCTCAAGTTATCATGCTTTTATATTTCATTTTTATTCAGCGCCCACTTGAATAATTCAACACAGGATTCCTATTGAGCTGTTGTCGGCCGCGGCATCCGAACGCAACAGCTCTCCTCCTTCCTGTTCACAGCCCGCTCGATAGCCGCAATATAAAGGACTCGCTCCCAGTCAATGACGTCAGTCACTGCTCGGAACAACTTTTCCCCAAAACGTTCTCCTATAGAGCTCATTCGATTAATCGAGTTGGGATGCTTCTTTGATCCAATCACACGAAGGGATGAATGGAAGAATTGGAGAGCTAGTAGATGTATATAGTCTTCTCCTCATTACCCAACAACACTATGTCGCGCTTCCCACACTCTACAGAATATGTCTTTGCCGACGCAGTCGCGTTCATGCCCTCACAATTCCCACGCATACATACAAAACAGTTTCTTCCGCTTCAAAAGTTTGACAGTTGACTGCACAAATTAGTGTGCATTCAAAAGATCCGCAAATTGTTATGTTGTAAATATGGTAGAGAAACATATTTGCATCATTATGCACGTGTTATTAACGATGCTACAGTATTATTAAGTATGGTACTGTCTAAGGAAGATTGCGGTATATGAGACCTACAGAATGTCTATACAGTACTTGCAATTATTACTGAACATTTTGAAAGCAAAGTGATGTAATGCCCGTTGTCACGTCGAGGAGCGAGGGAGAGGGGGGAAACTCTTGGTGAAAGTGCTCGAGTGAATGCTAAAGAGACTTGTCAACACCATAAACCAGCCATACTTCCCTGGTCCTCCACATAAAAGCCATCTCTGGCTGAGGTCGATTCTTGTTGGATCGATAGTGGGAAAATAGGGGTTTGATTGAAAAAGAGTAGCTTATTATAGGGGGAGTCTCGCGCGTGGAGAAACTTCAGACAGAACTCTCTTTTTTAAGAAGAGCCTTAAGTGTGCCCAGAAAGAAAGACCGAGAACAGAAAAGGCCTTTTATCCCTTTCCGCCTTGACACAGACAGGCAAACATGTAGAGTAGCAGCTCACTCACCGAGTAAGCGTCTTTGATGTTGATGGACTGCTTGGTCTCTGCGACGGACCCTGCAATGCCGCGTCCAAATGGCACAATCACTTCCATTTCTTTCGATTTCATTATTTCTGCCGCTGTCGACTCCGCTGTGACGTCTGAAATTGCGTTACAAAAACATTCGAGGTAATGCACGCAAAAACGGAAATGGAGGAGGATGAAATTTTTACCAAACAGCTTGCTGACCAGCAGTTTTTGACCTCCCTCCTTTCGGGTCAGGAAGAGGCTGCCTCGATCGGCACCTACCTGTAAATACACACAAAAGCACAATAAGGCCCAGAAATAGAACCTGGCCAACTGTTTTGTAAAAGACTTACCAATGTAACCACGTTTGTCATCACCTTGAAACACAGGATTTCCATGTCCAATTCGTTGGCTGTAATTAATAATTCGCCACACTTAATTGTATTAACCTACAATAATTTGTAAGAACTTAGACGTGGTGCAGCCTGGTTTTGTCCTATAGTATTCTGGAACGAACCACACTCACTTTTCATCAAGACTTTATATATTATAGCGTTTGAATGAACTTATTTTGATTAAATCGTATTGGCTCAGCTTACATGTAACATAGTATATATCTTACAGGGTTTCAAGGTATCCCGCGCATGACTACACAGTGCATATAATAACGTTGGATATTAGAGAAAACGTTGATCATTAAGAAAAAAAAGCGGTTCTTTAAAACTCAAAAAGTCGAACATTAAAAAACCCCAAATCCGAGGAGTTTTGCGATCGAGTCTCGATATTAGGCAGCAATTTTTGGAAAGTGACGAAATTTCGGTTGTTTTGCTATGGGGATGTGGGAACTCACGAATTGTACGGTTAAGTCAATGTGGTTGTCCCAGAATTCGAAGGCGACACGTGCACGCGGCAAGCCCAGAAGGCAATCAAACCCACGTGTACACTATACTTGGCAGCGGGATAGGCTATTTGGGCAAAATTTCACTGTGAACGGATCATCTGATTTCCGGCGCAAACGCAGTCGGTGAGCGCGAAGCGCGAGCCGAAAACAAATTTGGATAGTTGGACATTAAAATTTCTTATTTTATGCTCTGTGACTACATGAATGCCTTGCCTACTGTATTCTTGCAAGAACTCGCTGCGTGATAAGTTAACTTGAGCTCATCATGACGTTCAATCAATGCACGGCCCTCCCTCTATCCCAAATGTCTGACAACTTAACGACAGCTCGATGATCATGAGTGGCTTCGTCACTGGAACAGTCGTTTTAAGGGCGAATCAGTTTACTTTGGGTCGTGGTTGTGTGTGAGATTCCCTCACATCCCGTACAGCATACTAGACTGTACTAACGTTGGTGCTGTAACGTTACGTATTACTCCCGGGGCTCCCTTAACGATGCGCGCATGCGGTAATAATAACGCGAGACGCACTTTAGCCGCCGCCTTCCTGCTGTACATCTGTACATGATGAAAGGGAGACTAAAGAGTCAAGAGCAAATGCAATTTTACTTTTATGAGAAATAAATCTCTCTCTCTAGCTCGCGGCTTATTATCAAACATAACAGCGTGCGCTGTATGAAAGTATACAGAATATATCGGTCAGGTCGCTCACTCTTGCAAAAACCATTTCACCTCTGTTTTAGCATGGCAATTACCAGCTGTGCATGTACACTCATTTTCCGAACGAAATAAGTTCAAATTTGCAGGCGCAAAAAGAGATTCTACATAAGGAAGGCTGAAGATTGAAGATTATTATCTTCATTGCTGAGAGCCCAGATTTACGTACTACACTGTGATATTTAAAGAAAGGGCAAAGAGGAAGGAAGGAAGGGAGGAAGGCGTTTCTGGGAAGGTTTCGTGCGTGAGTTACTTGGCTTTCGGAGGCTCACGTGAACGCGCACAAAGGTAATTTACACAGGTTCCCACCGGAACTATCCAACCGGTGTGCACTTTTTAAAATGCCAAAGACATGTGACTGTTTGCCATACAGTTCTACACGCGCCAGGGAAGGGAGTCAAGTCTTAAGTCTTCTCCTATCGCACTCAGTAATAATAATAATATTATTATTATTATTATTGCTGAAGATCGTTTCAGAAAAAAGCATTTTTGCTTGTCTTGTCCAATTATTACAGAGACCTCTCTCTACTAAGTGTCTCTGTCGAGTACTTATCGCACGCAACGCTCGCTCGAGAATTCTCACTTTCGGGCAGGTAGTCTCTGCCGAGAGCACCCACGACCTGGATAGCGAGGCAAAATCCCGTCTCGCAAAATTGACTGACGTCTCCGCATTTTACCGTTGCACGAAACACCTCGTGGTTGGGCAATACGCTTTACTACTCCAGAGCAGTAGCCTTTCCTTCTACGTGGAAGTCTTACATTTAGCTCTACAACATCACCGGATTCTCTTAATTAGGCCAGTAGCAATATTGAGTAGAAAGATCAGAACCTTTCCTTCCGGAAAAACAACTCTCAAGAAAAAAGCTGTGTAAATGCCTGTAGCGTTGACGGTGAAAACTGTATATTGCAGTCACAGTGGACGGACGGTGCTTGAAAGACTCTACTCTCAATCGATTTCCAGGCACGACTAAACGACAGGAAAATATTTAACCCATTGAGTTGCGTGTTTTTGAGAGCACGGATCATTTTATTTATTTAATAGTTGGTATATGTAATAACAGGTTATTTTTTTACGGCATATTTAATAGCCGAAAATCGAGGTTCCACTAGAAACTACGAAACAAAGAAGTAAAAAGTACTGCTTCAGAGAAAATACAGATATGATACGAAAAGAGTCATTGATTGCTTCTCAAGCAGGCATCAATCAATCAATCGTAAGCGTAAACGGAAAGCGAAATCACGTGAAGATGATTGCAGTCGTACTAATCAGGGATCAAGATTCCGATGGGATAGTAATCAGTTCGCTTTATTTACGGTAAACATTTTTATATTGCTACAGCCAAAGAAATAATCCCCCACCTACCCAAATGTACTTAAATAATAAGTTATAATTACGATGTAACAGATTGCGTGAGAGTTAATACTAGTACCACTCACCGACATCCCGTATAAGCTCCATGCTAAAAATAAACACAAAATGGCTTGATTAGCACCATAAAATAATGTATTTGCCAAGCATGAAGAAGTTAATAATCTTCTTCATAAAGAATATATGTTATGTGGGGTAATAATGCGTCACTTACAACAGCTCATTCTCATCCAGGGCGGCCACCTCCTGCAGGTAGGTCCTGCAACATACAACGATCTATGTGATGATAGGAATAATTTCTTGATGTTTATTAACTGACCGATGTTGGGTGAGCGCGGCATCCAGGTTTTTAGCTGCGGGATTCCACTGGGAGGCAGCCAGGGTCAGGTCGTTGTAGTTGAGATAGCTGGAACGATGATAGCTCTGGTGTTTTTTCTTCACCAACTCATTGGCCCGTTCTCGGATAATTTCGAGGGCTGTCTCAGCGTCCTCCGCTGCGGATCCTGATCCGACTCCGCCGACAACGACCGAGTACTCATCCTCCTCATCCACCAACTCCTGCTCGCTCCCAATCTCTCCTCCTCCGCCGCCGCCGCTAGTGGAATTATTATTATTCTCAGCTGATTGCTGGAGATCGAGAGTGCTGCTGCTGGTGGTGGTTGGTGCTGCTATTGCTAGTGGTACGCCGTTCGTACTGCTACTACTACTACCATTGACAGCGGGTCTGCCTCTGTTCTCTTTATCGGCTGTGGATCCTCGCTTGCCGGCGGACTGGTTTTGACGCCGTCGAGTGAACATCCGCAGCAGCTGATTAGAGAGAGAGAAAGAGAGCAAGTACTCCTTACTTGTGGATCTTTTTCTTTCTTTCCTTCTTGGCTTACAAATACGATACCTTATTAGCTGCGACTGGATGCTCCACCAGAAACTCTTTGATGAGGATCTCGGAGACGTCTGGGTGGCTTTTTAGAAAGTGGCGGACCAGTTGGTTCTGATCCACAGCCGGCATGTTACGCGACATGATGAGAGAAAGATCGGGCACACGTCTCTCGCTCCTGTAATTAAATTATCCCATTTCCTCTCTTCTCTTCATTTCAGGTATATTCAATGTCGTTTGTGGTTCGTAGGCGTCGGTGTTGGTATTGGGGAAATACTGCTATTACTGTCTGGTTTCGATTGTCAGCGGGTTTAAGGAATTTTAGTTAATGCACGTGATCTGGAAATTTCACTATATGAATAATATGTATTTAGAGGAGGAGATATGGTTTTTGAAATTCCATAAACTTTCTGCAGGGGAACCGCAACCGCAGGCAAGAACTTCAATTTTAATGGCTCCCTCGAACGAGTTTGTTTTGGAATTTCTGCTATTGCTGGGTCATAGCGAATTAAGGCGCACTTATTAATGTATAACATTGCCAAAAGAACAAAAAAAGACAAAACGATTTTATACAAAATCTTTTGCTATGCGAAAAATACTTCATTTAAAAATTGGAGATTTTGTATTGGTAAATCTGAAAAATGGCTTAATATTATGATTTCCTTGATGGGTTTTGATGGGTACAACCCTAGGCTACCTTGTGCCTGCATGTACTGACTGTACTCTACTACAAGGGTTGTAGTATGCAGGACGGCGGCACACAGTCCATGTGCGCGACCGCGCTCGGCTACACCGGATTGACGGTGTGACACCTTCTTAATTAAGCTCTTCTTCCGCCAATTTCACCTCCTCCTCCTTCTTTCGTTCCCCTCAGAACCGTGAGCCTCAATCACACGTAATTAAGCGTGCCAATGCACAGTCAGTCATCTTGATTTCCCCCGTTAGCGCGTATGTTCATTTCCGGGAATAGACAGATTACCTTACGGCATAGACTATACGGATATAATATGCTGTCTTGAGGATGCTCCATGATTAAGAAACTTAAAAAAATACGCTGCAAAGTTTGGACTCACCTGGCGGTATATCGCGAAGAAAAAAGGAGGAAAAGTGGTGGTGGCGGAGCGATTACGTCCCAGGACGCCAATTCTTGCCCCCACTGAAGCGGCTGTTCCGGCTCGCTGTCAGGGACGGACGAGCGGATGGATGAATAAAAGGACCTTCCCTTCTCTTCGTGTCTGTGTCTGTGATGATGCAGAATAAATCGTCCAATTAAGCGGATAAACCCTAAGCAACAGCGCGCTCACAGAGATCTCTGTTGCTCAAGCTCACCACAAAGTACTTAACGCAACTTTAAACAGATTAGCTTTGTGGATGTATTCCCCCGTTTAATCTCCACGTCGTCTGTTTTCGATCACGAGGAAAAGGGAGGAAAAAACAAGCGACTGCTGACGGGACATTTGAAGACCCTCACGCCTGCTACTGCTGCACTATACACTATACACTATACATTATACTCAAGAGCCTTAATATCACGCCATCCGCGGACGATCAGATCGAAGGGGAGGGAATCCCATTCCCATACTGTATATACTGCCGTTTATTGAACAAACTTTTTGCGGAAGCCCAATAGTAGGTAACTAGGAATGTCTGTCGGTCTGTCTGTCTGTCTGCCTGAGTCTGAGTCAGTCCCACGCCGGTCGAAGTGTGTGGCGCGCGGGCCATTATTATCAGGTTTCGCCAGCTGGCGCGTTTACAGTACCACTACTACCCGTAGGTCCCCGCTCCGTTTTCTCTCCTTCCCTCCTGTCTGAACGGTGAGAGTCCATAATGCATGCGACTAGCGTCCTTACTAGCAGGATCGCCCAACGAGTCTGCCAATATTAATTCCCATGCATTACAGACCAGCCCTCTGCAGAAAGAGAGAGAGCGAGTGATCCGCGCCATTTATGCGATAGTTTGCCTGCATGCATGCTCGCCGATGCTGTTCTTTGCAGTGCAAAAAAGGTACATAATGCATGCAGGTTTGCCGCCGTATTAGGGGCGATTATTGACGGGAGCTGTCGGCGCTTGATCGAGCGAACTCTTCTGCTCTTGTGCGGTGCCCGGCCCCGAGTAGCGTTTTATCCCCTCCAACGGATTAGCACACCCCCTACCTTCCCTTCGTTTTTATTGAGAGTCCAAAGTGCTTTGTCATTTGCCACTTTTTGCCATACAGTTCGCTCGCTCTTCCTGTGCCTCTTATGATCTAACTTATTGATTAGAGTTCGGCACAGGAATATGGGTATTTTCTATGTATATATATTTTCTACTTCTCTCTGGGCCGCCGAGCTGGACTTGTGCCGTGAATTTTATCCGCGGTTTTTTATGTATCGACAAATTATTCCAAATTATAGGATTAATATGGCATAATTTTAACGAGTAAGGAAAGTTCTGAAAATTGTAATTTTAAGCATATTATGAAAATGACATATCACGATTCAATGTAATGTTAATTAACCTGTCTTTAATGAGAAGGCGTGAGATGTTTTTTTCCCCGGACGCTTTTCCCCGGACCAAGGTAGCTCAAGCATTGAGAACATTCCACATAAGCATAAAATCAAAAGCGATTCTACTGATATTCATAAGTCTCCCCCGTCTTCCCGGTTGCCTTTCATCAGTCTGTGACAAAAGTGGCGCCACCTGTCATTCAGTGGCCAATAGGAATGAGTCGCTACTCAATTTCCCGTCTCTGTCGGTATGATGAAGAACAAGATTTTTTGTGGTTACTTCGTAAACAAGTGTAGCCTCACCGGAAGACCAAGTCGTCATTGCATGCGCATCAGAAGCCGGAAATGGACGAGGCGGCCAACAAAACAAAAGATCCGAAGTGAGACCAAAATGTACGATTACGCGCATTTATGGCAAGCTCTTTGTATCTGTGAGGGATTAACGAACAAGCATTAACAACACCTTCAATTTTTGCTCTACCTTCTGCACTCGTAGTACTAGTACATACTATTGGGTCTCAGTATAGTGTGCAAAGAAGGCGATGATGCAAATCTTTCTTACATGCAGCAATAAAAAGAACCCTGCCGGCCAAAGCGAAACACTTGACGAGGATGGTTTCGTAAACTTTACATGCGTCTCATAATCAGCAAAACATCGAGTAATAAGTCTGCCAGTCAGAAGACGAGTAAAAGTATTTAAACCAATATTACACTACAAGAATACACTAATTCGTTCGCTCACTTTTTTTTCTCTTTCCATTATTTCCATTTTTATTTTATTTCTACGCCGTCACAACACAAATTACTCAAAAATGGCCTCAAAAATGATCTGTCTTTTGCTAGTGGTCATTCTGTCCGCCGTTTTCACGGCCATGGCCGAAGGTTAGTCTCATGTCTTTTTCCTTTGAAAAAAAAAGATTATTTTTTTCTGACTCAATCCATTTTGTACGAGCAGACGTGAATGCGGACATTCTTCACGGCGCCGGATTGAGCGGGAACAACGCGGACGCCGGCCATGTGGTAGGGTTGCATGCCATGATCCAGCAACATCAGAATTCCAACAAGGTACCCGAGGTGAAACGAATGCGCCGGCAAGCCAACATGAACCGCCCAATGATGATGATGATGAACAACAGGAATAATCAGAACCGCGGACGACCAATGATGATAAACAACAACAGGAACCGGTTCAACATGAACATGCGCCGGCCAATGATGTGAAAATACGTCCGTTACATCTATTTCAGAAACATCCTAGACTACCAGTACTAGATTCCTTTCTATGACAAGCGAAACCTGGCTCTTTTTTAAGCCGCAATTTTTCATGTGCCACGCGCACGTACGCAGTTTACACAATGGCGCCTTGCATTCCGTAAAATGGAATAAAGAGAGGAAAAATAGTTAAAATAGTTTGCAATATTTAGCAAGACTACAAATCTGACCTTATTATAGCATTAAAAGAGTTAGAGCCAGGGATTATTTTAGTGTGTGACATTACGCAAAACGTGTGAGATTAAAACGATTTGTGTGAGATTAAATAGCCTAAATGTTACACATTTTTTTGGAATTCCTATTGCAGTTGCCAGGATCTTCAACTAAAAGTTTTCAGTTCCTTAACATTCCTAGTTTTCGTATGCTAGATTCAATGATGAAAACGAGGGCAAGCGCGAGCTTAAAAAATTCTGACCGGTTTGTGTTACATTAAAAATCCCCTTAAAATAATCCCTGGTTAGAGCCACGCTGCTTTACCATCGATTTGTAGTTCTAACTCGGTCGGTGTGACAATATGACCATGTGTGTATACAGTTTATATATTTTGCCCAACTGAAGAAAAGTAACACTTAGTGCCGTCGCGCCAGTGGTGTCATCTCTTGTCAGATTTTGGAAATTATGCAGGTCCTCATGTTTTGACAAAGAAATCCTTATTATCCCATCCCATTTTTAGTATTTCTTTGCGTGCTCATATTTTCCTGCTTGTATAGCATTCCATTTGCTGGTTTTTGGTAACTGACAGCTGATATTTTTCTTTTTGAGCACGAAGTGCCATTCGAGTTTTGTTGGTAGGTGTTGGAATGGACTCTAGAATAGTACGAGTACTTACCGTGAGGGTGTCAAAGTGCCGACATATCGCGATGCGTGAAGTAGTGTGAGTAGGTGTGCTCTCGAGGCTAATTAGGAAACTTTAAGGCATTTTTTCAGCAATTCTTTCTTAGTTTAATCTCCGGCCAAGCTTGTCTCTCCTTCAATTCCTTCTTCTACATTGGGGAAGAGGGGAAAGAAAGCCAATTGAAAATCGATTGGTTGGACAATCGGCGTAATTGGGGTAAAGAGCCGTCGTCCTTGTCCTGTATTATACGATCAGGATGTCGACAATTTGTGGCTTCCTCCTGGCTCAAGACCATTGCCGGATTTACATTTACACTTCTTTCTCACACAGCGGGGGCTTAACGTACTACAGTATACTAGTAGCTTCACCCAAATGGCTTCCAAGATTGGACAATGTCCTCTCTGTAACAGTAGCAAACATTAATAAATGTTCACTGTCTTGACGGTTGAACATATCTCCAGGCACATTATCCTCATCACGAGCTACGGAAAGTGACAGACAGGTTAGCATGTGACCTGTTCGTGTCCCGGGAGTAAGGAACCTGAGTATGAGGTTGTACGCCCATCGTATTCTTTCACATACAATCGTCGACTGAGGCAGGCGGAAGTAAGCTCACGGAGAGATCCCCTTTCGTCGGTGGTTCCGGCCCGCTGAGATTTTTTCTGGGTATGTATGTATGTATCATGCAAGGCAGTGCCGACTGGCAGCGTCATCAACCATATACTGCATGTACGGAGTGAGCGAGCGAGTCAAGCCAACGGATCCGCCCCACGATGGCGTACCCAAAGCCAGAGAGGAGGCGAAGGAAGGAGAAGAAGAGATTCCGCGGGCAAGTACATCTATCATCTGCCTCGCAATCGCGCGTCACGGACGGCCGGAGAGAGAATGACCTCTTGGATAGATGGTGGTGGGATTGAAGAGAGGAGGAGTCGACATACAGTACATATAGCTGTGTACGTACCCCGCCTCACACCATACAAAAGCCCTCACCGCATGCAACCGTGAGTTAGGTCTCTCTCCGTCCCTTCCCCTTTTCTCAATTCTCTGCTGTGTTTTTTTAATGAGACCGATCTTTGCCGGAGCATGGAGCGAGTTATTGAACGGGATTACGGCAGTGGATGATTGAGGGAAGCCTCTTGGCCCGTCTCATTAAGCCGGCAGCAGCAGGAGGCTCGTCTCTTTATCCTTTTCTTTATCCATTATCTCAATAACCGGGGTGCCTTGTTAAGATCAGAGCCAATGGTCACCGCCGAAACTTTAAATTTTCCTCCAAGGGTCTCACCCTTGGATGCATCATATTATTAGGCAGCATCAGGTTCTTTGTGTCAAATGTTCGACCGGGAAAAATTCTTTTAGAAATACCTATTCCAGAACCACTCCTCGGTCATGGTTTTATTGCTTAAATAATGTACTGAAACTACAGCATACGTCATCATGAGGATTTATGTCAAATGCTGTGGAATTAGTGAATCCAACTTATTATTTAGGTATGCATGTATCGAGGACGAATGATCATGTTAAAGCCACGTCATATACGACAAAATTTGTAAAATAATTTCCTCCGGAACATCTTATTATATTATTTTATTGTACTTGTAGATGAGCGAAGAGTGGTATTCATCTACGGTGAGAACATCAGCGACCACTCAACTACAAAAGAAGCTCCCGCGCTTATATGTGCCATTAAGATGAATCTTCACGAAAGCACCTTCCCATGAACTACTCATCGTTATTGTGACCGGAGGCTCTTGACAACGTATGCGCGTGTTTGACGATATTTGACGACCCATCCTCCAAATTGTCGCGAGAAGTCTTATTTTTCGGGTAAACCTCGAGGAGAAAGAATTATTTCTCCTTGCGTCCTCAATTTATATTTGGTCACGCCGTAACCGCGCAATCCACACACGGACTCGCTGTGAAAATGGACTGTAACGCCCATGACGGCGATAAGAGCGGGATAATGTTGAGACGGCTTAATTGCTCATCGGCTGTCCTTGACATCGGACTCGCCGATGTGGTCTCCCCTAATCACACGACGACGACCTTCTTCGACAACGACAACGTCACCGCTGCTGCTTCATCCGAATCGGAGATGTATTTTTGGCTGAGTGCGCCCATCGTTACCTTCATGTATGCCTGTATATTTGTGGTCGGCGTGATTGGTAATCTGCTGGTCTGTTACGTGGTAAGAGTAATAATATATGTAGCGCATATTATGCTTTACAGTAGCACAACTATCAAAGTATAGTAGCAGAAATAATGACCACAAAATGTTCTATCTTTTTAGGTCGTTGCATACAAGGATATGCGTAAGTGAACCGAATTGAAAGAAGGACAATTCAAGGCTTGTGTGACCGATATACGAGGCAAACGTCTTTATCACATTGTTTTCCTTTGCAGGAGTGAATGTCTTTCATATATTTCTGGCGTAAGTTATCTCATCTAGTACACTGTAGCTCTCGTGCCGTGTGTGAGCATTCTAAGGCTAATTAAATGGATCACGTTACCCGGCGTCCTGCCGGGCCTCGCAAGCAGTCCGTTAAAGTGTGAATTCCCGGCGGACCAGTCCTTCCTCCAAAACTAGCGGTAATGTGCGTGGTATGTAGAGTGATGATAACTTGATTACGGCAGTTGATCATTCAGGACGGCGACGGTGTGGTAGTAGGTGGTTGCTTCCACTACTAAAGCAAACGTGACAACATGTTAACTTTCCATAAAAACCCACCGACATTTCGTGCGAAGGCATGCCCAGTCCTGAGTGGCAGACCCTATGTTTTCATGCATGTCCCTAATTGGGATCTTCAATCAAGCTTTATCGAACCGAAAAAAAGAGGCTTGGAATCGACCGGCGGCCTTTCTTTTTCCCAGCACAGCACAGATATGGAGACGAGATCTGTGAAGAGAGTGAAACGTGTCTAGTCCTTTTGGCTGGAACTAACTGTAGATAACGCACCTACTGCTCGATGCTGATAAAATATGAAACGCAGACATTTTCAGACTAAGTTGTCATTACTAATGCAGACATCCTCGATGTCCGTCGTCAATCTGTATTGTGTGGCTAAAAATCAGTTGGGTCGTGTCTTTAATCACTCTTGGCTCCTCCACTAATCTCCTTATTCACAGTCCACAGAAGGGGTCGACAAACTTTACAGTAGTCTGGGTCATGACTAAAGGTCACAAAATACAGTCTCGTCTCCATACCCTGCTCATCCGACCAACCGTGTATGCCTATTGAGTGAGGTTGTTGTGTACCCGTTCAACTAATCCCTACACATGCTCCTAAACTAGTAGTCTCCTTTGGCTCACTCCCTGAGAGGGGAATCAGGTGTGCGATGACGGAGGGGGGGGGGAATGTATGGTGAAAAATAGCGAGCAACAAGCCGTATACAATCCAAACGAGCATCATTAATTTAAGTATGTCAAGCTGGGCAATCAATCATGACGACGAGGAGGACCAGGTCTCTCCTATTGCTGTGCGGGAGAAAGACGGGGGGAGAGTCTGCTTGCTTGGGGAAGTCGTACGCCCCCGGCGCCAAGGTCCACACACCACTTTGCAACTTCCTGTTGACACGATTGTGTTCCTTAGAACCTCCTCTCCTCCCCATCCAATGTCTATGTGTCTTATATTGCATATACTGCAAACGTGCAAGAAAGTCCACTACACACTAACTAACAAGTTGTTTTGCATTTTTGGTTACAGGAACCTCAGTATTGCCGACCTTTTGGTCGTGGGAATATGCGTGCCGACCGCCATGGTGGATGTCTTCAGCCAGGAAATTTGGTACCTCGGAGAACACATGTGTGAGTGTTGTGGGTGGGGCCTATAGTCTCCCGCTTAACCTTTAATGTACACATTTACATAATAAAACACTAATAAGCTATATATAAAGAGAGTCATAAAAATGCATGTATACAGTTCGTATGCCCAAAGGAAGCACTTGTGGCTGGTAAGAGTCCACGACGGTCACATGGCCACAGAGATCTGAAGGCGAGTCAGGGTTAGACGAGGAAGTTGACTTGCGTCAAAGTCCCAAGTCCGTGTTTGGAGGAAACAGGAGGATGAGGAGAAAAAAACGCGCGCGGGGTAGAGGAGAAGCTAATCGGGCAAACGCGATTTGGATTATTGCCGGTTGGGAGATTTTATTTTTATTGCGCTAACAGCGGAATCTGACGAGCCGAGGATGAGATATACAGAGTAGAGAGAGAGAGACCGGCCACTTGTCTTTGCCCGACCGAATCATTCTTTTCATCGCGCCTTCCTCCCCTCTCCAATGATTTATGGGTCTTGTTTTCGCGCGTGCGCACGCTCCAAGCCCGGGTGCTTAATTTCCAAACTTTTCATCATCCGGGTATCTCAAAATAAACTACGCCCATGGTCGACGTCCCCTGCACTATAAAGCCAGCAAACCCGGAAGAATACGTACAATCGGCCTTTTTTTGACGTAGAAAAAGGAAAAGCGTTATAGACAGTATTTGCTTATTTGATTGCTTTTACTACTATTGTACAACATGGATCGTAGTGATGATGAGTGAGGGAGGAATGCGCTGATAAACAGTGCATGTACATAGAGAGAGTAGTAGGACAAGCTGTCGCTGCGGGTGGCAATAATTTGATGCCTTTTTGGAATATCGCTTAACCAAATCAGGTTAACCAGAAATGGCAACGGCAAAACGTCACATCTCGTTACGTTAATTGTCAAACAGAAAGCGCAACCCAGGCCCAGGAAAGGCGCGCTTCGTCTCTCTCATGTTGACTAATCATCTCTCCTGGATTAAGCCGGAACTGGATAACTGGAACGTGAACCGTAGCTAGTCCCGCGTGTGTAGAGGGAACCTTTTTCCCGATAGCCCCATTTGTACAGTATTACCCACGCAGTCAAGAAACAACAACTGATTGATTTTAAATATGTTTGTGGCAAATATTACAGTACCAAATAGGTAGTGAACTTTGTCTTTCAAAGGTCAAAGGTCAAAGATTGAACTTGGTCTGATGTGGGACAGATCCAGGACATTTCTGAGACCTAAGGGCGCTCTACATAAGGTTGCATGAACGGGCAAGTACAGAAAAGGCGAAAGTGCCGTTAAATCTCATTCTCTTCTCTGATGAAGCATGCATAGGATATAGCCACAAACTTGTGATCGGCGTTGAACATGGGCAACTTTGACAGGAGTATGTACAACGGGCAAAAGCCCCGTTTGTCAGTCCATGCAAAGAATTGTGGCGCAAATTAATGTTTACTATTATTTCGTTGAGATGCCATAAAGGCTCCCTGTTCCGACGGAGGAACCGGCGGAAGAGGGATCTTTCTTAACGAAAAAGATATTATAAGTAACGTCGTCAGCACCACTCCTTGTCACGTACTTATTCAGCCCGTGCTTTCTCTCCCCGTGCCGTATTTTATCAATCGACAGGGACGAAAAGAAAGGATAGGAAGAAACGACGTCTTGATTCATTCATATACGCTGGTTACGGCACTTAATCGTTTTTTCCCATCCCCCTTTTTCCATCGGGGGAGACAGCATGTGACACAATAGAATGCTACATGTCAGTCGCTTTAAGGTTGTGCTCTTTTGTCCTCACAACCTTCGCCATTTTCAAAACTTTTCATTCAGCTTCACGAAGATCTTTGTATAGTAGTGTTATAGTGCGTTTCGCGGAAGTGAATTCACTTCAACAGTCAGTCATGCTTTACCTACCGTTTCCTGCAATGCCAACACTATAACACTTTTGCGGTAATCTTTTACGACTTATGAGTCTCGTCATTTATTCACAACAGAGAGGGATGGACGGAGAGATTTAATTCGTAATGATAGCCGGAAGTGATGGGCCATTTTTATGGAAAGCCGGTCCGCGGTTGGTCCAACCGAGTGCGCATGTGAAAAGAGGATTGTCAGCGCATGCCACTCCCTTGGGAGCGATGGAACGATAAACAGCACAAGACGCGCTCTTTCCCTCCTCTCCGTCGTCCATCATCGCCGGCCACTCCGTTAAATGCAGCGCCGGATGGCTTGGCACGAGACAACATTTTCTCCATGTAGACCAAAGAGAAGAGTGATGTCTCAAGTGTCACGGCGCCGGAAAGGATCTCCGTCTGGACGTATAACATGGCCTATGTCTCTAGCAGCAAATTTGAGCAAGGCCATCGCGCGTCTTTTACCGAAATACGTCTTTCTTATAGTACGGCACTATCCATTTCGACAGGACACAACAAAAGTACCAAATGCGTATTGGATATTCAGATATTGTACAGTATAGACACAACCACAACCCAGGCACAGGGCTCTCCTGTTGCATCAGCCAAAACAGCGCCAACATTTTCCCAGAGGCTGCTAATAAAACTTAGCTCACGTCAGTAAAGGGACTGCACCGTCCATAATGCTATTGGAGGTGATTTGGTTTAGATTACTGTCAAGGGACCTGTCTGACGTTTTGAGTCTTCTTGTCAACAGCTATATATATATATATAGTGACCGTCTGATAAACATTCCCACACGGCATCAATTTCTGGGATGATAATCAATCGTTTTAACAGCATGATTTCGAGGGGAGCCAACGCTCTGAGATGAGATCACTAGGTCGTGCGGGAGGATAACCAGGGGAAGGCTATAGCCACTGGCACTGGCGCCTCCCTTCTTACATTTGTTTGTTCGCTTTTTTCTCCGAAAGAAGTTGAACAATTATTCACGCTTGACTGTCTTGCGATTTGTTTAGGATGACAAAAAACGGCGACGTTAGGGAAGCACGATATATACAGATATAACACGGCGAGCACGATCAAACAAACCACGCAAACTGGCAAGAAGAATGAAAGGGAAGATCGAGCGGACTCAGAAGCAGCAAGAGGAGAGCAAGTCAATCATAAAGAGATTAGAAAGTGCCGCTCCGCCACGCTTAGTTAGTTGACTTCATTGGAATGAACAAGATTGCCTGTACAGAATACGGATAGTTACGTCGTTTGTTCGGCAGGCAATAGGCACCACAATAAATGCCTACGAAACATCCCCCATGGCCATATGTACCGCTAAACGGCAGATAAGGCTAATTGGCTGTTAGGAATGGACGGTTTGACCAATTATTGCTATATCGTGTACACACACAGTAGAACATGCAACATAAGAGAATAATAAAATACGTATATAAAAAACATTATAAAAAACGTGTATAAACGTATATAAACATATATAAACGTATATAAAAAACGTTCCTCAGATTTTATGTTAATTGACCTTCCCGTGTGATCTCTGTTAAGCTAAAAAAGCGTTCCATTCCGTCCTGTTTTGAAATATGTTGAGTATTGACATTCCAGGTCGATTAATAATGCGTACATCTTACTTTCTCTGCAGGCAAGGCCGTTCCATTTCTGGAATACTCTGTCACTCATCTGTCAGGTCTGTCAATGGTCTTCAACCATTAACTCCTTGCAATCGACGTGGTGAATGTATGAGTATTATTAATTATTTCTCCCATATGTATTACATATTGTAGTGTTGACCATACTGGCCATCAGTTTCGAACGGTTCCTCGCCATCATCTTCCCGTTGAAAGCGCAATACATCTCCACCAGGAACCGTAGCCTCATCATCATCGCGGTGATTTGGTTAGTGGCGTTCAGTTCGGCCATTCCCTTTGCGTTAATCGCGCAATACAGCCTGGTCGAACACATGGTCACCAATTCGCAAGTGCCGACTTGCACCAATCCCATGGATACACATTGGAAGCAGGCTTACCTCTTCACCGCCGTCGTCAACTTCTTCGTCATACCCTTTTTCATACTCTGCGGAGTGTATGCCGTCATCGGGACGCACCTCATCAAAGACTCTTCAAAGTCGCTGGGTGTGGCCACGGCGGACATTTCGTCGACCAACATGCGGGCAAGGAAGCAAGTTGTTGTCATGTTGGCAACGGTGGTAAGTGCGAAAACATTAAAGGATGCAAGAATTCCGTGGCGTAATAAGTAAAAGAAGTCTTACAGCCCAGCCGGGCTGGGTGATGATGACGAGAGAATAATCGTTAGGGGTGGCGGGTAAAGCTCTCCTCTTCTCAAGAGCTCATTAATCCGTGGCTAAAGATAACACACACTTTTCCCTGCACACATTTTCGTTACGCTACAGTGAGAGGGTGGTTTGTGCGTGCAGGCAGGAGCTAGTGATAATTACCGCAGCATCCGCCACCGCTCGCTCATTAATGGATACGTGATGAAAAATGTATTTCTAGTCTTTTCAATTAGTTCCGGTCTCGGGACCGCTAAAACTATGCCTTCTTAACGATAGCTCTATGAATGTGTCAGTGTCAGACAAGGATGTTAAAACTGTACATCGCCAGGCAGTCAAAAGGCAAAGGATACACCGCTGTCAGACATTTGGCTTGCTAAGTGACATCAAAGTTTTATTGTCTAAACTTGAATCATTTGCATAGGTCATAGACAGAAATACAGTATGATAAGATGAGTCTCCTAACCTGTGTATTATTATTATTTTCAGGTAGCGACCTTTTTCGTATTTCTCCTGCCCTTCAGGGTCCTCAGCCTATGGACCGTCTACGCCCCACCGGAAGCCTACGCTAAAATGGGCGCTCCCGGGTAAGTCGAGAAAGACAGAGTGGGTGGAGTTGAAAATTGAACAAAAAATTGTTTGTATCCAGTCTTTTTTCTCAGATTGGAAGAATTGAACTGAATGTGTTTGCAGGTGGTACTCTCTCCTCTACTTTGCTCGCATTATGTTCTACCTCAATTCCGCCAGCAACCCGCTTGTTTTGTACGCGTAAGTTTAATCCTCCCCATTCCACTGCTTTAAGGCAACATATTTGAATACTTTTTAAATTGATTTGATTTGTCTGCAGAATGTCCAGTAAGTTCCGAGCAAAGTTCCAGCACATTTTGTGCTGTCGGCCCCTTCCACCGTCCACGCAAGTCGGACTCAGTCGGTCCGGAACGCTGCAGCAGTCCAAATACAGTGTGCGAACAGAGTATTCCAGCAGTTTCCGGAAGGCTGACTTTGATGTAAGGGGAAGCAGCTACTCATTCAGTAGTAAACGAACCTTCACCAACGGAAACGGCAATCACAGCGTCAGCAGCAACATGGCCGCCGAAGAATTCCCAATGCTATAACAAGTCTTTTTTCAGTATTACAAGACTACTTCAAAATTGCGTACAAACTTCTAGCCGTACCATCGCAACCGCGTCAAAACAGATTTTTATGAGCACTCAACTGGTCCCGACGCAAAGTGACTCTCAAATAAAGTGCTAACAGAATTTCTTTGGACTAGCTGCAAATTGCGCGTGAGGAGAGGAAACACGGAAAGAAAGTAGAAAATATAATAATTTAATGTATCGGGCGCGGGGAAAAAGCATACTGTTGCTGCTGTACATAAAGCTTGGCTGTTTGCATTGGCAGGGAAAACACTGCAGTTATGTACAAGAGTCCCTATTGTTGCTGCTGCTTGCGTGCTTTATCCGGCGTACTTTGAGACAGGTCGTTCCTGCGAGTATTGTGGCACTGGACCGTAAGGGATTGTATCAGGATAGGGATAGGGCTCCGGTATCCTGTTGTATTCCTATGACAGACAAAGATCGTTTGTAGGTGCTAGATATATGTCTATAGACGGTTGAGGTGGAGGGAACTTACACTGGGTCCGTACGGCTTGGGTACGCCGAAAAACTTGTACAGATCCAGCCTTGGTATCATTTTGCAAGGCACCAATGGATTTCTGCAAAGGTAACCAATAAGACACAACACTTGACCATATTATGTTAGAGAAGCAAGGGAAGAAGACTTTACATTTCTGAAACATCCAAAAATGAATTCCAGGGGGCGCTGCGCAACTCTGTTGTGGCACAAATCATCTGAGCCATAGAAGACTTGTGCAGCTGTTGCAGTTGATCTGTATGAAAAGAAGGAAAATTCAGTGTTCGTCTCTCAAAATCTTGACTGCCTAGGTAATCGTTCCTTACCAGGAGAAAATTGGTCTGGATTTTCATGCCTGAAAGAAAAACAAAAAGACTGAGAAGACCGTTTCGTTTTTACTAGTAGTTGATTAATCACCAAGGCATACCAGAAACGATCAGCAACCCGTTTCCCCCGGAACTCTAGCGCAATCACGCAGGCAAAAGTTGGCCCGACACTAGCTTCCCCGTTGACGGGACTTTCCATAAGGCCGCCTACCATCAGGTCCTTCAATGGGACAGAAAAATTTAAGCCGAGAATTAAGCTAACTCCCTCAGCATCCTGCTCGACAATGAATGTTATACTTACAATATCGTCAACGCTTCTGCAGAGGGCAAACAAACAAAATTTTGTAATGTCAGTCATAACTTGACACTACTTTCTCCGTAGTGGGAAGCAAACACACACACCTGTATGTTTTCTGGAGAATGGCGATGTTCTCATAAGGAATAAAATCCTTGAGGTCGGCAAAATCATACGCTCGTCCGTAACCACAAGCTTCCCTAATGTCATTATACGTTCCCAAACCTGAAGGAAGAAAAGTTGAGTGCTAAGCGAGATTGTCGTTACGAAACCATCTTGCTTACCATGATCGCGACCTCGCTGGATATCGATAGAGACGAGATCTAAGCCGAACGGAAGGCGGCCCCGGAACAGTCGACCCTGTAGCTCCAACGACACTTGTCGGTCAAAGCCTAGAGCCTAAAAAAATTTGCAAAACATCATTGTCCCAATACGGAATACAAGGGTTTTAAAAAGATGCGCTTCAAATGGCGGATAGTGGCGCCGGTCGCTCCGCCGCCCAGGAGAGTAACAAGAGAGCACTTACCATCTCCTCAAGCATCCCATTGACAATGGCGTCAGTGTTGCCGTCTTCGTAGAGGAGAGTTTGATTGTTAAACTGGGTGGATAAGAGATGCGCTTCCGGTGGGCCGGTTGAGAACAGCAACCTACGAGATACATTCAAACGTGTATCCTTGCTCTGTCTGATAAACAAAGATTTCAATCTGCTGCTATGAACTGACCGGGGTACCACATCAGCAACCAAGGTATGCAACCTGCCAGAACGATCAACTATATATATATAGCACTTTAAAGGCAAGGATCGAAAGCAGTATTGTTATACCGGAAAGCAGCGGTTGTGAATTCGTTGATGACGTGAGGATCGTAAGTCTCATCATAGCCATCAAAGTAGCCTTCATCTTCCAGCTTGATGGCGTATCGCTTGTGGTTGGCAATCTTCTCGCCCAACAGAACCGGCAAAAACTCCTTATAAACAATCACCTGGTAGGAAGCAATGACAATGCGTCTCGTCTCCTGGAAGATCACTTCATCTGACCTGAAGAAAAAATAACAAAGAAACTTGGTAATTAATGGAGAGTCAAGTAATGCTGGATTTACCAGTCCGGGTAGATGGCAGCCATGAAATTGGCAATATGATTGTGATAACGCAGAAACATGGTCTGAATGGCGGCGAGAAGAGGAGTTTGATTGACGCGCTCATCACCAGCCAGGAAGCAAGTGCGACGAGGATCGAGCGGTCGGCACGACGACGGACCGTGTGGTGGGAGCGACGGTAAGATTTGTAGGAAGATTTCCGTATATTGATCATTGGGGATACCGCTGTTGACATCTCGGAAGCTGAGCTGACCCTTGTAGAAATTGCGGATAGCCAATGACTGATCGTCATTACTGCCATAGACGGGCGACGCATCCAGCTAAACAATTAACACGTTCAATTTTAGTCAATTGAATAATAATATTAATCACCATCTCACTTACCCAATGGGTCACTGTTGTAAACTGTTCACGAACACCTATCATCACAAAAATGATTTAACAACAGAGCGATACGTTTCCTTGGCTTCAAATCCCAATGATGTCGTGCGAGACACATTTGAGAATGAGATTAATCTTCCCTAATCTGTCAATAGATTACGTGTTCAATGGCCCTCATTAATAAAGCAAATTGATTTTACAACAATAATTTGCACATGGTTTTAGTTTTAATTACAGTCAACTTGAAGGCCGAAATCGCCCCAACTTTTATATGAATATTGTAATATTGTCGCAAGTATGGATGAAGTGAAGAAAAGAAGAAACTGTCGTTAGAGGGACCGGGCCGGGGTCAGCAGACGAGATAAGAGCGGCGTGTGAGGCCTCTTTTTTGCTTGCTCGCTTAATCCCGGCGACCCGTGTGACACACAGACTCTACATTGCCGTTGCCGTTGCCGCGGTGTGTTCGCGTGGAAAGCTTGAAAGTGTTTATAAACGCCGCGTTTAGTATCTCTCCACTGCATGAATCCTCTCCGCGTCCTCCGGCCTCAGCGCGGCGGACTAACGAGAGACGACTCGGCCAAGTATCGGAATACACCCCTTTTAACTTGCCTTAAACCGATACACTCCGATCCACTTACCGTAGCGACAACGAGCGTCCTTAGACGGTAATGAGCGGGCAAATTGATGGCAAGTGATGTTGAAACGCGAATAGAACGGATCATACGGCGGGATGGAGAACTGAAAGCACTCGGGTACTTGACAGTCACTGTTGATCACACAACAGTCTGGCTGGCGATTGTTTACTTGGAAGCTCGGAGCTGAAAAGACAACAATACTCTTCCTTGCCATTCACAATAAGAGCAATTAAATTTTAAAAAATTACCCCTTATCACGTCTGTCTCACTGTTTGTTGGTCGGTCTGTTTGTCTGTTTGTCTGTTTGTCTGTTGAGGTCTGTCTGTCTGTCTGTCTGTCTGTCTGTCTGTCTATCAGACTGCCTACACCACTAGGTATTTACAGGTCTGCATATTTGCTTTTTCTTACTGAGGGTGAGGTCGTGTCCGATAATTTGCGCAAAGTAGGGCATAAGCAAGTTGGCCACCGGATGGGCATAGGGTTTATTCTGGCTGACCATCACACTCAGGACACGTGGGTTGGGCAATGGCAGCTTGTCGTCGTACTCCTTGACGACGGAGAAGAGTCTAGGCATATCCTTCCCTGAAGTACACACATAAAATAACGCATATGACGAGACAGTCAGTCAGTAGCCAGTCAACGTTTGCCATGGATAAACTCAGACAGACGCACAAACCCGTTTGGTGAGAAAGTGACTTTTAATTAGTTCACCCCATTAATAATAACCAATGCACTTATCTAGCTAGCCAGCCCCGTCCCGGACGGAATAAAATGTACTCGTACCCTACCGTCAGAATAGGTCCTCGCGGTGATTCGGCTGTATGGTTGAGTTCGATTGCCCCAAGATGGATACTTTAGATTGTTGCAGCTGCCGTCGAAGGAACGATACTTTATGAACCGATGACAGTCGCTGAAAGTGTAATATTACGATTATTATTGTGGCGCCCCAAACTGCGATTGAAAAGATTCGTCGGTTGGAAAGTATAAGACCTACACTGGTTCGTCATAGCCTGGTGCCGGGCAAGAATCGTACCTGAAAAGTATTCTGAAATAGAGATTCCGTTTTGGTAGTTTGACATGGCAATTTGGCCTTACTCGTAGCCTTTTCTCATGTGACCGGCATCGCTCATTTCATTGGGGCTGTAACCGCTGTGAGAAAGGACATCATAAGACGGTCGGTTGAAGTCCGAATAATCGGGAATGGCGGCGGAAGTGCTGTAGCTGGGAGTTTTACGGGGTTCAAATGGTCCATGACCGTACTTGGGTCCACCATGTGCCGGCGGTGGTGGCATAGTCAGGAAGAGGTCCGTCACGACTGCAATCACACGAAAGCATGGCTGCATGGAAATTCATTGCGAGCTAATGTCATATCTCCATGATGAAAAAATCATCCTTTTTACTCGTAAAACAAACAAATACTGCCCACTTGACATTGTAAGCGAATTTGAAAACAATATTTTGACATCCATCAATTAATAAAGATATACGTCTGAATGTGATCATTCTATTTCTAGCGAGCACCCTTCAAACCATCCAGTGTTGATCAAATGTTCGTAAACGCCTCAAAAACACTCCTTTAGCACTACTATCGCGCGAGAAAATAAATAAGGGCCAAATTTAAAGCTGTCATTAGCGATAAAATTCGACACAAAAGGTATAATTTTGCTGAAAGCTAACAAAAATTATGAAGATTGGCAAGTCAACAAAAAACTTAATAACGACTAGCATTGAGTTATGACGTCTCAAACATAACTCTCCTTTTGTGTTGAATTGTTTTTTATCTATGATGTATGTTTTTATGGGGTGACAAGTGAAATGTAAATTTGACTATGCTTCAAAAGATTCGTAGCTAATCAAGTATTTTGGTATGTTTGTTTCAGCAAATTCGCCAAATTTTGTTGTCAGAAATTTTGCCAAATTCTTACTGCATCTGTCCGGCGGCGGATACTTTGGTGGCTGTGGCCCGGGATAGGGTCCCTTCTCCTCATACTGTCGATAATAAGCCGGCGTCCTCGGCAGCGGCGCATAATGTGACTTGACCGCTTCCGGATAGATCCTCGGCGCATATGGCGCCGGCTCTTCTCCGGGAGGGGGAAGAGAAGATATTCCGATGGCCAGGGTTAAGGAGAGGAGACAACATCGTAATATCTGATCACCGCTGGACCTCCCCATAATGATGACTCGCGAGGTGTGAAGGCTATATACGGAAGACGCCGCCGTGGTGGAGATTTAGCGGCTGCAGCCGTGCCTCTCCGTTTGGATAACGGGCTAGACGACGAAAGCGCCTTTGGCCGGTGGTGTGTGTTTGTACTTGACTTGGACTTTGAAAATCAACACTAAATAGACGGCAGAAAGAAAAAGAACAAGATTGAATTCAACGCGAGGCAAACACAAGACGCATCGCAGTTAAATGACGATTGCAGGTAGATCTCCTCGGTGAGGATGAGTAAAACAACGTCCGGCTCCGAGGATTGCTCTTGATTAACGTTATATACGCCAGAAAGGACGGTGGTGGGAAGGTAGTACTGTATGCCTGACATATACTAGTGACCGAAACAGATAGAGTAGTGGGTAATTGCGCTTACCGTACGGTCCTCCTTCAGTGCGAGAGTATGAGGTCCTCCTCATAGACTTCATGACGCCCGCTCTCTGACCGCACACCAACCCAGCGACCCGAAATAGATGATCGTCATATGGACAGTGCAATATGCTGCCATACTTGGGGAGATGCATAATGATGATGGACAAGTCTGCTGGTGCTGCAGCGGTGCGCTGTTCGTAACCACCGAACAGGAGAGCAGAGGAGATGATACTTTCGGACGACGACCACATGCACACCACTTTTAGGACGGTAACTGATACTGTACCCCCGGCATTTCTTTGGTAAATTCCAACTCACCCTTAATCACCACAAACAGTGTTGCACGAAAAAAGCACTCGTTAACCAGTGACCCCTATACACTGTAACTGGTACATCTACACATTCTGTATAGGCCTTGTTCACGTGCCGAACAAGCCATACCATTAACAGAAATAAGGCAAAATAAAGCAAACTGTTTAATGCTCCGTGTACAGTATATACGCCCCAAAACATTGAGACATTGTTAACAAACTATGGACTAAAGTATATTAAAAAAGTCCTCGTACCGTGTTTCCATTATTAACTATAGCCTTGAATTTGAGATTGACTGGTTGCCAATGCCCGGCATTACAGAACATGACATTTCCAATCTCAGTCGTATCAACTGATTCTGTCCGCAATACGGAGTGTCCATTAGTCCACCAGAGTTTTCTGTTGGGAGCTTCCACGTCTCGATCAACAATAGGTTTCTTGTCTGTCCTCGACGGATCATCAGGTCTGGTCCGGTCCTACCCGACCGACACAACAGCATCCCTTCTCTTGCCACAAACTGACAAAGTGCTAGACGAACGTGGAAGCGCATATCACATATAGACCCGCTCCCACTCAAGTGATGCTAATGAGGTCGGCATTAATTGTGATTAGAATGTTGCAATTGCTTCGAGCTCGTTGGACAGTCTTGCCGGTTCCTCTGTCGGTAGGAGAGGGAGGAAGAAAGTAAGTAAGCAGACGGCGGTGTTGTGGGCGACCGCTGACAGACGGAATATCATTTCTAATTTGCCAGCAGCTGTAACACTTGTTCAATCAAAATCATGTTTGAATAACCCTCCAATTTGATTAAGACAGACAAGATTTACCACGCTTGTCTGAGCATCCTCATCACGCGGCACTGCACGACCCTTGAATCATCAATCGAATGAGGTTTGTCCGTCGTCGTTGCCGGGCCGCTATCTACCATTAGCAAGTCTCTTTCTACTAGTTGTATTCGCAAGGCGGGAGGTCAAGCTGGCAGTTTTCCCACCACTGAACCGGAACTAAGGAGAACGTACCCGGTCATTTTCGCCCTCATATTAAACGCGTATAAATAAGCTTTCAAACCCGTTTTAATTAATAATACCAGCTTCAATTTCTTCAAGCTCATCAGTTCCGGCAATTCCATCGCCTTTAAAAAAGGAGCCCCGCTTCCCGCAGACAAAAAACGGAGCAAAAATATTAACGGAAAACTGCCTCCTCGTCTCGGTGGTGAGCGGCGGAGTTTTCTATCCTTACTTCAATCAGGAAAAAATGAATCAAATTTAGTAATCGTCCAAGTCGAAATCGTGATCGGCTGCAAAATCATCGAGTAGACTAGTGTCCAACTGCTGCAAGTCCACTCGATAACGCAGCAGTCCTCCAATGCCGCCGAAGCCCCGCACAAACTGTGATCCCTCGGGGCTCTTGTCCGTCACAATTTCCAAAATTGCCCCGAAACCCTTATAACCATTGGCGAGCCATTCTAATAGGGAAGTTGAATCCTCCAGTTCCATCTCAACGCCGGTCTAAATATAACATGAAAGAATGCGTCTAAAATCTATGTACGTACATATAGCTAGCTAACTAACAAGCTACCTCGCAAATCAATCAATCATCCAACGGATTAGCGAAACCTTTCCTTGGTACACTTACATCTTTATCCACAAAATGTGACTTGTCCTGCAGTTGATTGCCCCTCTGGTGGATGACCTTCTTCTCGCCGGTGCTTGGATTCCGCAACTCATATCGCATAATATCCATATTCTCATAACAGATCAACACCTCGCAAGCCCCCATTTCCAGGCACTTGAGCGTATCGTCCACTCCGAAACACACCTTGCCAGAATCTTGAGAAATCTCGTCAAAGAACCGACCTGCAAAAGAAAACAAAAGGTCATTAATGATAAACCTGTCCTAGAGGCGTATGGAGTTTTAAAAAGCCCACGGGCCTGTAGTGCTGACGGTCTGCCAAAATTGATGCCCGACCATCAGCCATGGGCCAAAATTGTCCAGGGGCCTATGTTAGGATTGGTTTTGGACTATTGGCCCTTTTTTCCGTCCGTGTATCTCAAAATTAGCGGACGGGCCAATAGTGGAAAAAGCAAAAGTGCCCACGGGCCTGGCCTGTTGGCCCACAAGCTCAACGCGCTCCTGACCTGTCCGTACTACAAGGCAAGCAATTAACATCAACGAAGCCTCACCAATTAGTTTCTTCTCCTGAACAAACTTGACGCTAGCAAGGCAGTCGGCGGAGAGCTCGATGGCTTGGTTGAAACCGTTTTCACCTCCGTAAGAAATGTCCACAGTTTTGACGATTTTCGCTTGAAGTCGCTACGACAAATACAGGAAGCGATGAGTCTGTCGATCGGTCTGTCTGTCGCCACCAAAACTGTTCAAATCATTTACTCACCTGATCGAACATATCAGACTGTCCTAATTCAGTTTTGAAATCGGCACTCCCAGCCAGGACCAATCCAGCAACATTGACTCGATCATTGGAAATGAAACAGGAGACGGCCACTTCCGACACTTTCCGTACGTAGTTATGCCGCTTCTCCATACGGAGTCGGGCAAACCGCAGCGCAGACTGACCACCACGACCTACAAGCCACACAACACGTGAAAAAAAGCGTGGCATAAAATCCCTAATTAGCTTCCACATCCAAGACGACCACACTATACACTCACCGTGCTTCTTCGGAAGATCCACTGTAAACGAAGTCAAAATTTCTCTCGTGTTGCCTTGAAGTGTGCCAAAAAGCGATCCGTTTCCGTCCATCACGATGAAACCAAACTTGGTATCGTCCGCCAACAAAGCAGCAAGCGCCTGAAAACAATACACGAACCAATGGAAAAATTACAAGACGAAACTTCACCATCAGTGGCGACCAACCAAAAGATGAAGGCTGATACAATCAATGAATGAATCAAGCAAACACGTAAACATGAAAAAGTGAAATCATTTCAATCAATGAATCGATGTTTACCTCGGTATGAAATTTGTTGTCGCATAGATAGAGCGAGGTGTTGATGGCTTTGAAAGGCTCGAAGTCAATGTTGACCTTCTTTTCCTTGCCTTCATCGGTAAGAATAGTCCCGCAATACACGACCAATCCATTTGGGGGCACTAAGACAATCCAAAGAGAAGAATCGAAACGAGAAAAATCATTTTTGATGATGAAATTGTGTTCATGTTACATACCTTTGTTGTACAATTTCAGACGTTGCTGCACACTGGTGATGGCGCCTAACACTGAGAGACGATTGACGCGGCTTTTAATGTTGGATGCCGTGCCGAACTCGTCGGCCAACATTTTGCCCACACGTGATATCTGGTCTTTTGGAGGAATGATGAGGGAAATCATGCTGGTTCCATTGCCACGCGCTGCCTCTAGACTCTTGATCAGCTTCCGAATCTTCCACGTCTCCACGTTCCGATCCGAAGAATCTCCATCGCCGCCGCTCATTCTCAAACAGTCAGAATTACTGCCCAGTCAATGATCAGGTTGGAATCAGCCAGGAACCACGGCGACCTGATCTAAAAAAATGAAAAAAACACAGCATTCGACAATAATGCGGTCTTGTGGTAGCAGCCTCACACCGGTCCCCAAGATCAAGGCGCAAAGTCCCAGCAGATAGCAATGACCCACTTACTTTATTCCGCTTACTTTTAGTAGTCGCTTTTGGCTCCCGGTCTACAACTCAGGAGGTTTCTTTTCTATATTTTATCAATAATTTTCTGTGTAAAAAACTAGTTTCAGAACGCTTATAAATCCCACAGAACGGATAGAAGAAATGCATAGCGGGCCTAGCGGCTATGACATCATCAACCGTTAATACAAACGGCTCCATGCAACACAAGCCCATACACCCACACACCCAGACCCAGACAAAAATAGTTACTCATTTGGGCCATTTTCCCTGAAACGGAGTCGCCTAGACAGTTGTGATTGTGAAACACAATTTTCGCTTCTTGTGCGCATTATCGGCTGAATTATTATTATTATTACGACATTTTGCCAACCTGCGCTGTTTTGGAGCATTAATTTGTGCACTCGTCGCTTGTTTAGGACTGCTCCAAGTCGGACTGGGGCTAGTTTGCACCTAAAGAAGGAGCGAAGCGCAAGTGAATTAAGAAGCCGAGTCGCCGACGGATTCTGCTCGCGGTTCATTTTCTTGCATGACTTGGTAACTTCAGTTTTATTTGGAATTGGGAAGGCATTTGGAATTTCAATCAAACAGGTTAGTGATTTTTAGGGAAGAAGTTGGAAATACTGCCGCGGTGCATGGAAAGCTGGAGCACCGAACTCTTTCGCAGTAGAGCATTGCGACCTCACAAAACAATAAATCAGTCAATCAACAGATTGCGTCGTATGTTGCAAGGTGGTTTGTTGATGGTGATTGTGGCTCGTACTAGTATCTTTGTTGGAGAATTCCCCCTTTCTCGTTCTGCCTCAGTTGCAGTAGTCACAGTTGATCCTTCTTGGTATGCTTCAGTGCCAGGCGGCGCAAGCTGTACAGTCGGATATGACTGCGAGCGATGTCTGTAAAAGCTTGTTGGAGAATGGTCCTCCATGCTAGGCGGAAGGGAAAGGATTGCTGCCTTGCCCGGGGGCAAATGTAATGACCATAAAATTAAAAGTCGTAATATAGTTGTTTCACGCTGAGTAGTTGGCTTGAATTTGCTGAGGCAAATTAGATGACACTTCCCTGTCGGAATTATGCTTAGCGGTGAGTTGATGAAAACCTGTTTAATCAGTCATTGGGACGTTTGTCATACGGAATGGCCTTTTGTACAGTTAGATTGATTTGCTGATTGATTGATTAATTGCGTCCTGGCTGGCCTGACTGGAAAGTGGAGATTTGTCCATATCTCGTGTTGTTAGAGTTACATGTACTTTTTACTTATTACAATGTACGTTTTATCGTCGCCGGGTCGTTCCTTTGCTCTTTTCGTCTTGGTTTATTTGTCTCGTGCTGTATGGTTTGTCGTTTGTATTGAGTCTTGACTATGTAGGTTTAAGATTCTACGATTCATCCTACGATTCATCCTACGATTCATACGACCTGTCGGTCCTGTCGCAACAAACTGGGAGGTGATATATCCATTTCGCCAAGGAGTCTTTACCGCTCCGAAGTATTTGCTTGGGAAGTTGTTGTGCCGACGTTTAGATGAGATACACAGGTCGAGACTAGTGTGTTTGAAAAGTGTCGTTTTGATAAAGTTAAAGCTTTATCAAAAATTCCTGCCTCACCCCTTAACATAATTTGTGCAACCACCCTGACAGACCACTGCAGACAGAACTGTACTTGAGCTCCGCTCGATAATCAAATGCAGGAAGGAAGTTCTTCGTAAGAGCAACGCCATCTGTAGTGGTAGGAAAGCTCTGTTTCCATTCAGATGTCGAGTTTGAAGAAAGGCATAGTTTCTTTTCGTGCGCCCGTAGCTGGTCTGCTAAAGGATGAAAGGATATCGATTTGAGTGTAGATGGCGGGGGGGAAGGAATCGTTTGCCCCTAAAGTGACGTGTGTCTGCCTGTCTCGGGAGTTTGATCCCTCTCATCCATCCATTTACTTGAAACATTGTCGTAACTGGGCAAGACGGAGGAGGGAGTTGATCGTAACTGGAGCACTAGTTAACGGGATGAATTTTTAAAAAGTGTTTGTTGGCTGGGCAGTGAGGTCAGCCCGAGGAAGAGAGGAACACTGAATGGGTGCAGTAGCAAGACAGCTGCCTGGGCTGAAAAGACCGCAGTCAAGGAATAATATACCCGGTTTGCATATCTCTCTCTTTCTCTCTGGTCTGTACCGAATTTGTAGTTTAAGTGTTAATTTTTTGCTTTTTTCTCTCTCTGCCCCGCAGGAATTAAGGTAACATGTACTGTTAACAAGTCGCGAGAGCCAGTTGACGTTACATCCCTTTTATTTCCGGCTTGTCTTTGAACACTGCTGCACCGGATGTGGTTGGTCCCTAGCGTTTGTGAACTCGGACTCGCCGACAGATAGCATCAGGCATCAGCTAACCGATATAGCTCACTGCGTCTGCTTCCATCTGATACTACTGTACGAGCTACTAGGTCTGTGCCGGCATTTTTTCTCATTATTTGCGGTGCGGTGTTGCTTGCTGGTTTGACTGACAAGAGAGTTTTGAAACGACGCCGGTTGTATCGCCGCATTGCGTGAGCAACGGACTACGACTCTGAAGATATAGCGAGACGGGATCGTTTATATACAGCTTTTTGTATTTGGGTCATTGCGAGGGGGAGGAGGAAGGCTTGTTCGCGGATCCGGACAGACGCAAATAGGATTGCTGTGCTATTGGAGGAGATTGGGAAGAGTTTTGTTTTGGACGGCGCATGTCACTTGTTCTTGTAAACCGGTACTCTGTCCTAGCTTTAGCTCCTGCCTACTGCTATCACTACAAACACGGATACCAGTCACACAGCAGTCTTGACGGATATTGTATTTTATTTTATTTTGGTGTAGCTGAATGATGTGATTTAAATAGTGTCCTGGTCTGGTAGGGCCAAATTTGTCTGATGGGAATAGGCGAGGAAGAAATGCCTTTATCAGCAGTGGTTGTCGTTCTTGTCCAAGGGTGGATGATATTGGTTGTAGCCCTAGTTTAGAGTTTGCATTGCCCGTGTTGCCTTGAACAGACGGGGCCGGTGTGGTCGTTTGGTCGTCTCGCTCGCCTCTGCGCCGTTTGGGGGGCTTCCTGCATCGTTATCGATTTGTCTACATTTGATAGCGATATTACTCTGTAGACTTTTATTACTTATCCGCCTTCCTTGGACGCTCTGTCCGAGAGTACTATTCTGCCTGGCGTGGGATGCCCGTTGGTGTGTTTGTCGTAAAACGTAGTCTGGCAGTGTCTGTCTGCATACATTCCCTGGCAAGCATTGTGGAACTGCATGTTTTAGAGCCCGTGTACATTCGTGCCTCCTGTTTTATTCACTTTTCAATCTTTGTAGATTATCTCGATCGGCCGAGTTTTGATTGTCTGGACTTAATACGTGACTTGAGGAAGTCGTCTAATTAGAGGTGAGCGATATATACGGTTCCTGGTGGTTCCTCTTAATTCCGACCGGGAAAGATAATATTGTGCCGTTCAATTAATCAATGGCGTCATTATTTGCTCATCATTTACCTCTATGCTTCCGATAGGGTGCTCTCAGGAATGACGCATCACGTAAACGGGAATGGGCACGCTGAACCCAAGCCGGCGCGATTTATGAGAGACGATTTCGATCCTGACGATCCAGAGTATATTAAGGAGATGCAGCGTCCTGCTGATGTTTCTGAGGTATTTAGTGACTTATCTTTTTTTATGGAAACTTAGTTATAGCAAATTAGCGTAGCAGTTTAATCAAGGGTTAACTATTTTGACTGCCAGGATCTGCAGGAAATGAAACGCAGGGAACGAGTGACGATGGTGTTAAAGAGTCAGGCTTTTCGGGATGAACTGGAAAGCGTCATCCACGATGCCATGAAGGACGGCGGAAATCCTACCTCTCTGTTGGCGTTGCAGCAGATTTCCGAGCTGATTCTTCCTCAGAATCGCTTTAATCAGACTGGATTGCTCAACGCTCCTAATAGTGGACCTGGTCCTAGAGGTAAGATGGATATCACCATTGCATAAGCGAATTGTTTCCTTTGAAAGAATTTTTTCTCTTACAGGAGCGAGTATCGTTCCGATCGCTGTGAGTCTTTCCTACTTTTGAGCGACTGCAATGTTACTTGTGGATTGGCGTTAATATTTTGTCTTACGCTGCACCGGACATAGGATATTCGCGGTGTGGATGCGCTCAATTACACCAAGGGAGAGAAACTTTTGCGATGCAAATTGGCCGCGCTCTATCGACTGGTCGATCTGCAAGGCTGGACACAGGGAATCTACAATCACATAACTGTAAGAGTTATTTTCGGTTATTATTCATGCTCCCTCCATCTCACGCTTCAGGGAATCACTCGCAGGGGACTGGACTGGACTTGGCCGGCTGGCTAGCAGTCACATTTAGTTAGATTCCCATCTTGACGGAGTGATCATTCCGTTAAGAGTTTGGACAGACAAATATTGAAGACTTGAGATTCTTTTCATGATTCAGAGTCATTCGACTCTTGCTTGCATGAGTGGCGGTCACCATCTTTCTAACCGATGGACATATAGAGAGTCATATACGCAGACAAACGGAAGGAGAAGTAATGAAGCAGGCAGACAAACAAACTTACAGACAGACAGACACTTGCAGATAGACAGCAGACGGCCAAACAGATGACCATTGAGTCAGACAGTAAGGCAAATTATACCCAAACAGACACCAAAGTTGACCAGGGTTTGAATGCTTAGAATTGACAGTACTACGCGTTCAAGGGCTTACGCCGTGTTGACAGAAACATGCTTTCGCAATTTCCATCTACGAGGGGTAGATAGGTTGTATGTTTACTTAGACCGGCTGTGTGCATCGACTGAACCTGACACCGCGTTTTTTATCTCCTTTAGGTCCGAATTAGCCAAGAGCACGACCACTTTCTGATCAATCCCTTCGGAATGCTATGTAAGTAGGACGGAAATCATTCACATTTCGTGCACATTATCACAATTGTCGGGAATAATAACAAATTGATTTTATCCAACTCAGAATTATAAACCGTTTTGGTATTACAGATAATGAAATCAGTGCATCTTCACTGGTAAAGGTGGACCTTAGTGGACAGATTGTCGACAGCGGAAGTACCTCTTTGGGAATTAATCTTGCCGGATACTTGCTTCATTCTGCGATTCACGGAGCACGGCCCGATGTCAGATGTGTCATCCACTTCCACACTGGACCTTGTGCTGCTGTGAGTTGTTCCTCGGATGCGCGTGGTCAGCATTTGCTTGGACTAGGTTTCAATTGTCAACTTGTGTAGGTTTCAAGCATGAAGGCTGGACTTTTACCAATAAGTCAGGAAGCGGCGGTTCTTGGCGAAATCAGCTACCACGACTATGAGGTACGGCAGGCTTCTCATTATAGACCTGCTTTCTTCACTCCGTATCCATGTGTGCATTTCAGGGCATTTTGGTGGATGATTCGGAGCGTGACCGGATTATTCGTAGTCTCGGACCTTACAACAAAGTGATGGTCTTACGGAATCACGGAGTTGTGGCTTGCGGTGCGACGATTGAAGAGGCTTTTCATTACGCGTTTAATTTGCACGCCGCCTGTGAAGTTCAGGTAACGCGAGACAAACATTATTATTTTACTAGATGTTTCGGTGTTTAAAACATGCTTCCTTTTCTAATCTGTTTAGGTGCGAGCAATGTCCGCCGGATTGGATAACCTCATTTTGATGGATAAAGAGGTGCAACGGAAAGTGTGGGCCGTCGTCAACAAACCCGGCGGGGTTGACTCGGGCGGAGAGGGCAAGAAAAAGTGGCGATTGGGCGAGATGGAGTTTGAGGGCTGGATGAGGATGCTTGACAATATGGCAAGTGCCCCTCCCCCCCTAACTGGCGTTGGCGTTCCCTGTAAATCAGGCTAATTACTTTTCCTTCCTCCTCCCTTCTAGGGCTACCGCACTGGCTACATCTATCGCAATCCACTCTTGCGAAATGATCAGCAAGGCCGGCTTCGTACTAATCAGGATGTGGAAATTCCGCCGGCAGTGAGTTCACTGGCGAACGGTTTGGATGAAGACGGCATCGGGTACACAAATACTTTCAGTCAAGTCAAGCTTTCCTTGAAAAGGGGAGTTTTTAATTGAGTTTTTATTCCCTTCAGATCGCTGCTCAAAGAGTATCTGGAGCGAAAGAAAGGGCTGGAGAAGGTGCGATGGCTCAACACGCCAAATGCCTACCAAAAAGTTGAACTGCTCGAGACGGGTACATCTGACCCAAAGAAAGTCACTAAGGTTTGTGCCGCTTTGAAGTACTTAGTAGTTGTTCGGCAATGAATGAAACGAGTTTAACTAATGTTATTCTCAGTGGGTCCAGGATGGTACCTCCCCTTCCCCCGGTGGGACACCTATTAAAGTCAGCAGTCTTCAATTTTCCCCAGCAGGAACGGATGTTCGCGAGTTCCGTCAGAAACAGCAACAGATGAAAGACAAACGAAATCAGGGAATCATTTCGAGCGGACCGGAATCGCGAGTGTTGGAGGGAGTGAGTTGGGACGATGCCAACCAGATGCCGGTATGATTTGTCTCCTCACTCAACGTCTTCCCATATGGCAATCCCTCTTCCTCAGTTGCCTGCTATCTATCGTGTGGATTAAATTCGTATGATTTAGCTGGCTTTTATTTACTTCAGGATGCTCAGTTGTCTGGGTCGGGTGAGCGATTGATTACAGTCGGAGCTGTCAGTAAAGGGATCATCAAGCGCGATCAACAGCACAATGTTGGCGCTTATCAAGCAACTTATCAAAGGAATCCCTTTGACAGCAATACACCGGAGGAAGTCGAGCAGTATTTACTGGAAGTGGAACGGAAGAAGCAACCCGGTGGCCATCCTGCAGACGTCTATGAGGTGCGCATGGAAGAACGCCGACCGCAACAGCCTATCAACACTGCCACACATGTCCGGGCGCATACGCCGCCACCGATTCCGTCTGCCAAAGAACACGGTAAGGAACAACACAATTCAGCCATTCTCGACATGTGCAGCCAAGTTGAATTGAATCAGAGCACCAAGTCTTTTAAGTTTTTCCCTTTATAAGAGGTGCTTGCTTTTTGATTTAATTGCGGTTTTGTTTCCTCTTTTCAGTATCCCAAAACTCCTTCACACGCTCCAAGTCTGACAGATTTTCCAAAGGTTAGTTGCTTACACGAAAGTTTATTAGCATGCGCATGCATGAGTGTACTAACTCTTGTGTTTGGTTTGTTACATCTTATGTTTTACGCTTGACCCTTTGTTTGCTTGCGTCTCTCGAAAAGGTCGGAGTGGTACTTTTCCGCGTTCCGCGGCGGCACCACTCGGTGTACGAAACGGTATGTTGTGTATTGTATCCCATTCATCCGACGAGTTTGTAATTCCTTTACAGTGCTTGTGACAGTGAGAATCATTTTGCAATTTCTTGATCGTTCTTACTTCGATATTTACGTATTTATTTTACAGGAGACGAGACAGGAGACACTGGTAGTGAAGGACCCAATTCACCAGCTTCCGAAAAAGGGGTATGTACTTCCAGGAACTTGGGGAAAGGCTTCGATATTCATTTCTTCCTTTAATATTACTTTAGTTAAAAAAATCGGACACTTTGGATTCTGGGGATTTGGATGGGTCCAAGTCGGAGCTGAAAAAGAAGAAGAAAGGATTCCGTATCCCGTCCTTCTCGATGGGACGGAAAAAGTCGAGGGACGGCGATTCACAAGTATAAACACTGATTACTGGTTGCTTATTCTGGCAGTCTGCCTCTTCCTAAACTTCCCCAGTTTTGGTCTGTGTCGAGAACACGTTGTTGTTGTACCAGCAGACCTTCCTAATCGTAGCGCAAGCAAACATTTTGGAGAGAAAATAACTTTTTTAGATGTGTCTCGCGTTGTGTCAAGTCAGTTTGTGTACTCCCTCTTGTTATTATTCAGCATTTTTTACTATTTTAACAAGAGTTCCTCGAAATATCATGCCAATTATTACTGTCGCCCGACATGCAACAACATTTTTCGGCGTGATCAATAAGTTAGTTGGAAAGAAGAGAAAGGGAAAGATGGAATAATTGTCAGAGAGCTGCTGTAACAGACGTCGTCGTACTGTCCGGCTCTAACAGATTTTCATTCATGGAGGTCAATTCCAATTCGCTGTTAGCAAAAAGGGGGTGCTGTCCAATAGAGGGTGCTCTAACGAGACGCGGCTGTGGCGGTGGCGTATTGGGAGCACTCCGCGCTCGTTCAGCAAGCTCTTCCATATCAACAATGCTGCCGGCGCGCGTACCAGGCTGGCTGAAACACCGTCGCTCCTCACGATGTTTCATCCGGTGCTCGATGATCAAGTTGTAGCTCCACCGCAGTAGACGTAGGTTGATTAGGATTTTAGTGGCCATCAAACTGGAAAATAAGAGAACGACAATCAAGTTTTTCATTCATTTTGGGTGAGTCAGCTGTCGAACTTATATCGCTCATTCCTTACCAAACAAATCCAAGGAGAAACAAAATCCAGTCTCTGCTGTCGTCGAACCGGAAGCTTTGATAGACTATCCGGATGACAATGATAGCAAGGGGTATTGGAACAAAGCCCATTCGGCGAACTACAGCATCGCTTGGATCGGTGAAGATCTGTCCGAGTAAGAAGCAAAGTCATTATTACTGTATGAGGCAAAGTCTGTATTTCGGCTCAACCACCAATTGGTCGATAAATCGGCTCACTCATGGGTTTCTCTTTGATGGTAGCTGCTTGATTGTTTGACGTTTTTACTGTATCCTAGTATACTACAGCACTTCTGAAAATCAAACAATCAAGCAGATGCCATCAAAGAGAAATCCATGAGCGAGCCGATTTATCGACCAAGTGGAGGGTGAGCCGAAATACAGACTTTGCCTCATACTTGTACAAGCTGTAGATTAATGCCTAATAGCGAATACTCACGTCGTTCTCCAGCTGACTAGTGGCAAAGTCATAGGCAAGACTGTAAGTATAATCTTGGTAGACTGTCATTGGTATCTCGTTAAACTTGGTTATGAAAGCATGTTTCGTCCAGTCGACAACGATTTCCGAGACGATAATCAAGAAGGCATCCGGCAGGCAGGCCACAAAGTTGTCTGTAAAAATTGTCATCCAGTTTGCCTCAGGTTGTCGGTGGACCCAATCCAGCATCGGATTTATTCCTTATTACCCATCTTCCAACCGAGTTCGGTCATGTTGCGAATGATCACCATCAGAAGGAGAACAATGAATTGGAAGCGTTCACGGATATCGCTGCAAGAGATCTGGTAGAGATTCTTCTTTTCAAACTTCTTGAAGACACTTCCTTTGATCTCCACAAACTACGGACAAAGATAAAAGACGGGTCATTATTCTCTACGATGATTGTAATTCGTATTTAATGGGTACCCACGTTGTTGGAAAGCAGGATAATGAGCAGGGCGCGGTTCTGTGAGTTCATAGCAATGTTGAGGGTCGTGATTTGAATGAGCACCACCATCGAATGAACCACTAAACGATCAAACAACCCCATCATCTTATGCTAATAGTAATAAGGAAAGCAGGGAGGTGATTGTACTCAGTACTTACTAACGTAAAACAGCGTCACAACAATCTGGGGAATAATTCCCAGTTGCCTGAGGCGCTTCTCTTTCGGTGGAGAGGCCGTCCAAAAAAGCGATTCCAAAATGTCTTGCCCAAATGAAGAACATAGTCTGTCTGCGACCTGTAATGGAATCACAAAACTAAACTCTCAACAAGCCGATCTCCCTTCTTATGTCTCCAAACTTTACCTCCAGCATATTGAACATTATGTAGAGTTTGACGACCGCCTGTCCACGAAAGAAATGATACATCACCGACAGGTCAACAAATGTAAAAAGCCACACGCCGCAGAACATGATGATGCCTTTTATCACTTCGCAGATGCAGGCGGTGGGAAATGGGCGAAGGCTCCTTCTCCTTCCACGATTCCGAAGTGGAAAGCACTGCCACAGCAAACGTATCACCAGAAGGATCATCTCGTAAAACCCCACCGAAAGACGGACCGGGAAGATGGTGAAAACGTAGAGAAAAGCGTCTGCGCATTGCAAAGTACCTAGTGACATGACCTAAATAACAATCTTTCATTAACGGCAAATTAACCAATCAATTGCTGAATCCCAATTATTAGTCCGACCTTTTCCACCTCCAAGGGAACAGATAAGAACGTTTGAATACGCCGGCTCTTCTCTGCCAATCGTTCCTTATCCTCGCTGATCTGACCTTGGTCTCTGCGACACGATCGCACCACATAATCCCAGAACGATCCAGCTGGCAAATAAACACATGGTTCCTCATTTCAATACGAGTACAAACCCACACGACGGACAAGGATTGATTGATGGATTGATTTCACACCAAATCGGGCATCGCAATCGATCAATCAAAGCCCCGCCACAACCACAAACTTTCAAGTCAACACTCACCACGTGTGGCAGAGGAGTGTGTGCTTCGAGAAGGCGATAAAGGCTCAACTCCGCCACCAGAAAAAGTCTTGGATTGTTGAAGTTTCGGGGGGAAAAGAAAGGCTAGAGGGGCACTATCAGGGAGATCGGGCAAGGAACTGCGCGAAGGAGGCCGATTAACGGCTTCCGCCTGGCATTTTTCCTCTTGTGGCGCATTCCTCCAGGCAAACGGAGTTGATGAGTAGGACGGATCAAATTGGTCCCTGTGGTTGAATATCTTCTCG
>LRSR01012642.1:0-10222 GCA_001579985.1 Hypsibius dujardini | reverse complement strand
CATCCGACGCAGCAGCAGCGCCGGCCACTGCCGCACGCATCACTTCGCATTATTCGAAGTTCCCCCGAGACAAGGATCCACGATGGGAAGGTAGGATATGCTTGATTGGTTGATTGGTTGATTAGTTGATCGGTTGATAGGTTGATTGGTTGATTGGTTGATTGATCGATTGATTGGTTGATTGGTTGATTGGTTAATCGGTTGATTGGTTGGTTGATTGGTTGATTGATCGGTTGATTGGTTGATTGAGTTGTTTGACATTTTTCCGATTTGATGCTCACTGCGTTTGATAGATTGTTGATTGGATAGCTTTTGAGTGAGCGCTCGTTTACACACTGTTGGCGGTGCTGGATTGATTGATTGATTGTGATGGTCTACGATTAAGTGCTGCTTAGGTATTACGAGTCGCGTGTTTTGATAAAAACACGTGATCGCCCGTTTAAATGTATCTTAAATTGATTTAGGCCACACGTTTCTACTGAGGTATTCTATTGATTGATCCGTTGATCGATTAACGCGCGAAGATGCGCTTTGTTCCACTTGTTCAGTGGTTGATCAATTGATTGATCGATCTCCTGTGCGTCGCGTGACCGAGAAAACGTGCAGCGAGAGGCGTGTAACTACACAACACACATGGCCACAATTTTGGATGGCAAACTTTAAGCCAAAAAGGGTGGTCCGAGTTCGAGCCAAAAAGTGTGGTCCAAGTTCGAGCCGAATTAAGTCATCGCGTGCACGCGCTCGTGACCACAGCTGATCATGCAGCCTTTACTCAATTGATTGATTGATTGAACTTGTTTATTTTTGCGGAATTTAGAGCAAATTGCTCAATTTAATTTTTCCGCTGGGCCGGGCGTTAAATCAAAGATACGGGAGAAAGCAGTGGCAAGCTCTAGCTAAGAGTGGTTCAAACTCAGACCACTTTGATGGCTCGAACTCTGCCACCCAAAATTGTGGCCATGTGTGTAACATTGTGACTTTTTACCACTGCATACAGGAATCGATATGGAGAGGGTGTCTGACGAGGCCGATGTGGTCATCGTGGGCGGCGGACCAGCGGGGATGGCCACCGCTATTAGACTGAAGCAAGTGGCGCAGGAAAAGGGACAGGAGATTCGTGTGTGCCTTTTGGAAAAAGCCGCAGAGATCGGTGAGCAGTCATCAACACTTCATGCTCGAACAGACATTTTGATGTTAAGCAACTAATTGATGAATCAAGCGTGGGACAGACAGACAGAGATACAGACAGACAGGCAGACAGACAGACAGACAGACAGACAGACAGACAGACAGCTTGACCGGATTATTAATTCTGCACCATTACGCGTTTAGGTGACCACATACTCTCGGGAGCCTGCCTCGAGCCTGGCTCGCTGATGGAATTGATTCCGGATTGGAAGGAGAAGGGGGCGCCCTTACATACCCCCGTCACCAAGGACAAACTGTACTTTTTGACTGACACCGGGAAGATCCCTCTCCCTATGTTTAAAGGTGAATTATAGCTTCGACTTTATAGCGAAGATACTTTTTACAGGTGGAACGGGTTCTTCTTTGTTTTGGTGCAGATTTCACGAATGTGGTTGTTTCTGTCTCACTCCGATTTGCTCTCGTAGGTGTGCCAATGTACAATCACGGAAATTACATCGTACGGCTGGGGAACGTTGTGCGGTGGCTTGCGGAACAGGCCGAAGCACTGGGGGTGGAGATCTACTCCGGAACTCCTGCATATGAAGTTTGTACTGGCACTCGGATTCCCGGGCAACTCCAACCTGCTCCGGAGGCAGGAAATATGCACTAACGGTGTCGCATTTCCCACCAGGTCCTTTATCACGAAGATGGAAGCGTGAAAGGCGTGGCGACCAACGATGTCGGTATCCATAAAGACGGTTCGCCTAAGGTACCAGGCAAACGCTCTGGGTTGAATCACTACATGGGTTGAATCAGTCGGGTGGCAGAGGGCGCCGCAGGCGGTGTGTGTATTGCTGAATGAGTGTTGTTTACAATTTACACTAGTGGCGCCCTCTGCCACCCGACTGATTCAACCCATGTAGTGATTCAACCCAGAGCGTTTGCCTGGTATGGATCGAAGTGCACGATAATACTCTTTCATTCCTAAAGAAGGCTTTTTGTTTGTTTGTTTGTATCAGCCAACGTTTCAAAGAGGGATGGAGCTGCACGCGAAGACCACCGTCTTCGCGGAAGGCTGTCACGGCCATCTGACGAAGCAACTGGTCCGCAAGTTCAATCTCCGATCCAATGCGGAGCCGCAGTCGTACGCTATTGGCCTAAAGGAGATCTGGGAGATTGATAAGGCTGTTCATGAGCCCGGTCTTGTCATGCACACTGTCGGATGGCCACTGGTGGGTTTCCGGGGTGGACAGACAGACAGACAGACAGACAGACAGACAGACAGACAGACAGACAGACAGACAAGCAAACAGGCAGGCAAGCAGGCAGGCAAGCAAGCAGGCAGGCAAGCAGACAGACAGACACAAGCAGCAACAAACTCATCCCGCCTCAAGCCTTTCTTCTAGGTTTATCAGTTCTCCTTGTCATGTCCAATTGTTGACCGTTGGTATTTTTCGTCCCCACGTGCAGGACAGACGTACATATGGAGGATCATTCATGTATCATCTCAACGAAGGAGACGCACCGTTAATCGCATTCGGACTGGTGATAGGTCTCGACTACAAAAATCCCTTTACCAACCCGTTTCGAGAGATGCAGCGGCTGAAGCATCACCCTTCCCTGGAACCGTACTTCCGGAACGCCAAGCGCATTCAGTATGGCGCGCGAGCACTCAATGAAGGTGGTATTCAGGTATATGTTTGCTGAAGTGGTCCCGCCTTCTTGGATTACTGTACTCACACAGTTTGACGGAATTCTTGGTTGATTTCGGGTAATCACAATCAATCTGGGATGTTTTGTCTTGATAGTCCCTCCCGAAACTGACATTTCCTGGAGGATGTCTAATCGGATGCAGTGCCGGCTTCATGAACGTGCCGAAAATCAAGGGCACTCACACGGCGATCAAAAGCGGGATGCTCGCGGCGGAGAGCATTTTCGATACCATTCACGATCCTCTTCTGAGTTCCGGTCAGAAGACCAAAGGTAAAGTGCCGACTGTCTGTAACGTCACTTCCACTGCATGCAGCATGTGACAGCAATCACCTTGGTTCGTGGATTGCGTAGGCCTCGAACCGACTGTTTATGAGGAGCGGCTGAAAAACAGTTCGGTCTACAAGGAACTCTACGCGGTTCGCAATGTGAGACCGTCCTTCCACTCATCTCTGGGATTGTATGGCGGTGTGGCGTATACGGGCATCTTCAACGTCGTTCTGCGTGGCAAGGAGCCGTGGACTCTTTCCCATGGAGGTACGTTGGCCGGGCACCCTGCCTACTAATCTGTCTGACTATCTGTCTGTCTGCCTGTCTATCTGTAAGCCTGCCTGTCTGCCTGTAAGCCTGCCTGTTTCTCTGTCTGTCTGTAAGCCTGCCTGTCTGTCTGCCTGTCTGCCTGTCTGTTTCTCTGTCTGCTTGCAAGTCTCCTCTCTCCCTGACAGGTCCGGACTATCAGAAACTTAAGCCGGCCGATCAATGCACCCCCATCGAGTACCCCAAACCGGACGGCAAAATCAGCTTCGACCTCCTCACCTCCGTCGCCCTCACCGGCACCAATCATGACCACGACCAGCCGGCGCATCTCGTGCTGCAGGACGACGCGGTCCCCACGTCCCGCAATCTTGCTGTGTTCGACGGTCCCGAGCAGCGCTTCTGCCCCGCCGGTAAGTCTCACCCTGGCTGAATCGCTGTGGATGCCTGCCAGAGACCACCCGCCATCTAAAATCGTGTTTAATTGATTCACTCACTCTCTCTCTTCCCTCAACTAAACTCTCCCTTGTCGCTGAATACATTCCCGGCCCTCATCGACAATCGTTACATCATCCCGTGTGTGTTGTTGTGCCATTGACACAGGGGTCTACGAGTACGTCACGGACGAGAGCACCGGGAAGCCGCGTTTCCAGATCAACGCACAGAACTGCATACACTGCAAGACTTGCGACATCAAGGATCCTAGCCAGAACATCAACTGGGTCACCCCGGAACCAGGTGGTGGGCCGGCCTATTCGGGCATGTAAAAAAGTACTAACTCCACCACCAACTCCCAACGCGATGAACGGGAGGGAGAGGCAGCATTGAAAATTGACTTTTGCTCATATTGATTGTTTCGTTTTAACTCTGGGGACGAGACGAGAGTATCAGACATAGAGTGCAATTCGTAGTGGATGTTGCTTCTTCTCATGTCTATCATTGGTTTTTTTACCTGAAACAAAGATAAAAATTAAAATCGCAATTAAAATGTCATTTATTATTGGTTGCCTGTATCGTGTTTCTCACACGGCAGGAGTTGCAGAGACGCAGAGAAACAGACAGACAGACAGACAGACAGACAGATAAACCGAACAGACAGACAGACAGACAGACAGACAGACAGATAGCAGATAGACAGACAGACAGACAGACAGACAGACAGGTAAACTGAACAGGCAGACAGACAGATAGATAGATAAACAGATCAACAAATACGAACAACGAAGCAGAAAGAAAAGAAATCAAGCTGTCCATGGGATCAATTGGCACAGACAGCACGGAAGATGTGGAAACGTTGCCGCTGGTCAGTCAGACTGGGACTTGACAAACAGACAAGACAACGAATAACCACGAAAGAAATCATCTTTTCCGTCAGAGCTGAAACAGAGAAAGTGGTCTGCAAGATCTGCCTAGGTCCCCACCACCATTGTCTTCGTGTAGTCGTCGAGTGGCAGAGCCACACCACGCCCGCACTTCCACCAAACAACCTCTTTAACGGAGAGGAGCAGCACTTTGCATACGTGGCTGTGATTTTTTTACTTGATACCGCGGCGGTGTGGGAAAAAAATCAGAAGAGCATCGCACACACTACGGCAGCGTGCCCTGTGTGTCTCTGTAGTTGCCGCATGAGTATGAATGTTTTTTTTGTTCGCTCTACCTGTCAAGAGTGTGGAATCGAAGCCAAGTGCATTGCATCACTGATCTCTCTCCTTGTCTGCCTTGTCTGCCGTATGTCTCTCTCCTTGTCTGCTACATGAGAGTACTGCCGTTGCCTTTTGTGTGGTCATGGCGGGGTCGACCTGTCAGAGACCTACTTACACCCCCTGTCACCACGACAGGCATCGATCTGGACAGACCACTGGTATAGTGCTACTGCTAATGCATGTTAAAACTATACGGTCACCCACATCGGAAGTACCACAAGGGACTTGGCCGGGTACTGACTCGTTCATGTCGCACGCGGTCAATTACACTGCCGGTCAAGTCATGGCTTTACACCGACATGTCTGTCTGTCTGTCTGTCTGTCTGTCTGTCTGTGTGTCTGTGTGTCTGTGTGTCTGTCTGTGTGTCTGTCTGTGTGTCTGTCTGTGTGTCTGTTTGTCTGCCTGTCTGCCCTCAAATCCGGTATATGCCCTGTTCGACCGTTTTTGTGCCGGTTTGTGCAGTCCTCAACCACGGGGAAAGTTTAGCAGGGTATTACTCCCATCGCTTGATGGTAATGCCCTGTAGCACGGACACTGCGCGAGTGCGAGGATCTTTGGCAAAGTTTAAACGGTGTTGACATTGGAGTGCGCAGGCAAGAACCAGAGCGGGCACATGGAAAAAAGTCGTACCATGCTTTAGCTGTGTCTGTGTGTCTGTGTATGTGTCTGTGTATGTTGATCTTCAACGTGAGCGCGGCTATTTCAACGCGAGCTGCTGCTTTGACCTATTAGATAAGCGCGTGCTATTTGACCGATCGATGATGATGTTATATATGTTTTGTAAATCTCGGCTGTTTTTCTCTTTTTAAAGACGTTCTACGCGCTAGGGGGGCCGTGTTGAAGATGAGCGCGCTTATCTCTCGGAAGGGCGAACTGATATGCACAGAAACTCAAGGATATGTGATAAAAATTCCTAAAACGGATCACCTACATGGCACCTGAAAATATTTAGAAACTCGAGTATTCAAACAGTGTGAATAGTCAATGCCTGTCACCGGCCACAGCCAAACAACAAGATTATTTTTCAGATGGCTTTAACTCCTCTTCAGGGAATGGTCCGATTCAGGACTTGCGCATTGGGCGTTGTGCGCATTGAACTACTGCACACGTCTCACTCACAAGACTTATAGGCTGTTAAAATTGCCTATTATGGTAGTTGTGAATTGGTAATAGTAATTCAGAAAAAATACTTTTCGATTAGTAGCTGCACATCCCATTCAGCGGACTGTGCAGTGTACAGTGCGCGCACCGGTGCGCGCACTGCACCGGTCAGTGAAGCGGCCAATTAGGCCAGCGCGTCAGCAGAGGCGCCGCGTGACTTTGATGATGATTGACAGACAGACAGACAGGCAGGCAGACAGACAAGCAGGTAGGTAGCTGGATGGCGTGACAAAAGAAGAAATGGCTCATCTGATGTATGGAGAAAGACAGATCAGAGAGATCTTGAGTGAAAAAAAAAACACCAAACGTCTGTTGGTCATTCTTGACTGGCGATCCGTTTTTGCAGACATAGACATGCACACACAGTGCAGTGTGTAGTCAGTCAGTGCCACGAACCAGGCTTTCGGAAGGCAATTATGCTGTAATCGCCTGCCGGTAATAACGTAATCGTTCATTCAGCGCTGCTGAGGAATGATGAACTGTTTCTGTCTGTCTGTCTGTGTGGTGTGCCCAAGCGAGATTACAGGTCTACGGTGGCGACGGTGTTGCTGGTAATCGTGGGTACCCACCACAGCGCATCCGCAAAGTGTGCAAGAGGCAAACTGTGGCGTGATCGGAGATAACAAGGACGGAAAAAGGCGTTGATTGCTTGATTGCTTGATTGCTGCTAACGTGATGTTAATCAATGAATCAATTGCTTGATCGTTAAAGGAACTTTTGCTAAACCGCGCTTCGGCGTTTATTGTTTCACTTTGTATCAAATTTACATTATTAGAAAGCTCCCGTAAAATGATTGAGTTTTTAAAGTCCCCAGGAAAATTGTGTCGGGCAGGAGAAAGGTGTCCACGCAAATCCGTTTAAGAACGTCACACACGTGACGTGATCGGAGATAACAACGACGGGAAAAGGCGTTGATTGCTTGATTGCTTGATTGCTTGATTGCTGCTAATGTGATGTTAATCAATGAATCAATTGCTCGATCATTAAAGGAACTTTTGCTGAACCGTGCTTCGGCGTTTATTGTTTCACTTTGTATCAAATTTACATTACTAGAAAGCTCCCGTAAAACGAGTGAATTTTTTGAAGTCCCCAGGAAATTAGCAATCTAGATCTGCATTATCTTCGATTTTTGCGATTATTTTGCATGTACTGAATGCATAACTAAAGTAGGTCAGATTCTATGGGAAGATACTGGACATAACCGATCAACCGGAAGAGAGCAAAGACAAGCGTGAAATTTAAAAAAATCGTTGGTCTTTTTTAGCTACTCGGTTGAAACAGTTAAATAATTAGAACAATCTCCGATTTCTAGGTTCGATCATTAATTAGTACACGTGGCAAAAACCTTGCGCTAACTGAGTTAAGCCATTACACTCGTTGCATGGCTGTTGTACCCAGTCGTCGAGTTGAAGTGCTCGATTCGGTTAGCGCAAGGGTTTTGGCCACGTGTGTACAGCGTTGTAATACGGAGATACACACGTGGCAAAAACCACGCGCTAACTGAGTTAAGCCATTACACTCGATCGACACAGCCCCCGAGCTGAAGTGCTCGATTCGGTCAGCGCAGAGTTTTTGCCACGTGTGTGTCTCTAGTATGCGTGCAATTTTATGTGTGTGTGTGCAATGCATTTGTGCTGTTTACCCAGCCAGGTGGAGTTTGTATTTTTTTTCGTCCGTGGCCTTGGGTTTCTGACATTTGATAGCCACTGGACACAAATGGTCTTATTCAGCATGTCAGCAGTGTGGCAGCGAGGGAGAAAAGAGAGCGCGAGAGAGAATGACGTAATACCTTGAAAGTGGGCGGGAAGGTCAGCGTGTTTCATGCTGACGATTTTAATTGGCTCCACCGTTTGGCAGGCGTGGCTTAGCACACTTAGCTCAAATCCCGCCGAGCGGGCGCCGCTCGCTTTTCTTTCCAACACCAAACATTTCGCTCAATTTAAATCTAGAACTTTTCTCAACAGAATTTTGAAATCAAATTTTAAAATTAAAGCAACAACAGTATCGGAATTCGGTTAAAAATGAGAAGACGTTACCTCCTAAATAAAAATCGCTGGTATAGCGGAAGACGCGTTGGCGTCCGTTCCGTTCACTCGGCGGACAAACACGGCGGAGTGGACCAGCTGACGGCGGCAGCGGCTTGTCGTGTCTGGCTGCTGCTGCAGCAGCTGCAGTTTTAACTTTTTGTTGCCATTCAAGATCCCTTCACTTCACGCAGCAGCAAGTCGACGGGGCTTTTCTCGCTCCGACCCATTTCTTTCGACGACCCCTTTTTTCTTTTCTCCTTCTCCTTCTCCTTCCACAGGCCTAAAAGCACCTGCCCCATCCACGCGGACTCGTCTCCACTCTCCCCATCCCTCAAGGAGGCCATCTTCTCCATCACGTCACTGATTCTGGAATAATATTCGACCCAAAGTTTTCTTTCAACCCTTTTAAGAGGTACGCGATGAACATTCGATTAAATTTTTCTAACTTAATTTTTATCGCTGTTTTGATAGTGTGAGTGATCAAATAGGCATCGATCCTTCCACTGATTGATTGATTGCATTGCTTGCATTGATTGATTGCATTGATTGATTGAATTGATTGCTTGCATTGATTGATTGATTGCTTTGATTGCATTGATCGATTGATTGAATTGATTGAATTGATTGACTGCGTGATTTGAATTTTATTAATTTCTCTCGCTCTCCATCTTTGTTTTTGTCATTACCTTTCCTATTCTGGGCGGTGAAACAATTAGTTATTCGTTATCTCGATTTTCGAAAACGTTGCCCCACTTCCGTTGCTGTTGCTTTGTTCAGTCGGTCCTTCGGCTGATTGATTGCATTGATTGACTACATGATTTTGATGTTGAATTTTCACAACTTTTCGGTCGACTCTGTGATATTTGTGCCGTTTCGTCCCGGATCTTCCCGGATCTGCTTCATCGATTCACGTGTTAATTTTTTCTAAAGTCTGCCACCCTATATCACCCTCTGCAGTAGGGTACGTGTTTACGTGTGAGGTTTGTGCGAGAAATGCACAGCGAGGGGGCACCAGCTGATTGAACTGATTGATGACTCATCGATCCCGGTCTCCACTTGTTTATCCACGCGCGCCACCGGATGCAAAGTCCACTGTGGAATTCGTGTTTGGTGTGGTGTGTGGCTTCCCATTTTATTTTGCGCGCGCCCGGTTTTTGCCGGTGATTTTTTATCTGATTTCTCAGGTGTTTTTTTATTAGCTTTTTTATGGTTCTTTCCGATGAGTCATCCGTGGAGCACTTCTTCCAGCGAGAGAAATTCCAGCAGAATAGGGAACTTGGATTGTCTGGAGTCCGATAATTTAGACGAGAAGGGCAAGATCTTTTTTCCCGTCAGAATTGATTCCCGAAAAATTTTAGTCGAGTGCGCACTTTGTTCTTGGGATTCCACTCCGAACCACCGGATTCCAATCCAATTGGAATTCCACCATTCTTCCCCATAGTCCAGCGAGATTCCAATTCCAAATCGGCTGAGTGGAACTCCATCGTTCTTTCTCATAGTCCAGCGAGATTCCAATTCCAAACCGGCTGAGTGGAACTCCATCGTCCGTCGTCGTTGTCCAGTGAGATTCCAATTCCAAATCGGCTGAGTGGAACTCCATCGTTCTTCCTCATAGTCCAGCGAGATTCCAATTCCAAATCGGCTGAGTGGAACTCCATCGTTCCTCGCCGTTGTTCAGTGAGATTCCAATTCCAAATCGGCTGAGTGGAACTCCATCGTTCTTCCTCATAGTCCAGCGAGATTCCAATTCCAAACCGGCTGAGTGGAACTCCATCGTTCTTCCTCATAGTCCAGCGAGATTCCAAATCGGCTGAGTGGAATTCCATCGTTCGTCGCCGTTGTCCAGCGAGATTCCAATTCCACTGGGTGGTGCCTCTTAAGACTTTGAGGGTTCCTTCGCTCAACTGAGACAGCACAAAATTGAGACTCCCATTGTGTACGTAATTTTCCTGGCTATT
>LRSR01012639.1:0-31125 GCA_001579985.1 Hypsibius dujardini | reverse complement strand
CCCGGTTCCGCCTTTAGCCAGGTTGAATAGAAAATGTTGATCCACTTTTAAATGAAAATCGTTTTTAAAATAACTAATTGCAGGGAAGCTTAAAGCCTTTTTGGTGCCATTTTGAAGGGTTATAGTAGATATGAAAAATAGAATATATGCAAACAATCATATCTAATACATTTACTAAATTTACTTAGTATTATTTACTTTCGCCCCAAATCTATTTAAAGTTAAGAATAAAATTTGGGATCGAAAGGTGATTTCAGGGGTCCAGACCCCTGCTGGACCCTCAGAGGGCGTCTCCATGGGATAAGCTTGTGTTGCCACCGTCTGGTAATCGAAAAGGGCATCTGGTCGTTAGGTTTTTTTAAGACAATTAACTGACACAAATGTGTGTAGTCAGCATTAAAAAAAACGAAATCGAAATGCATGGTCCCTTCCTTGCCTGGAGCCACGAACAGATGGATGTAAATCCACATGGCGCCACACATGGTCAGTGCAGTTTTTGTGGAATGGTAGTCACGGTATGAAAGCGGATGGACGACCGCCCAGACACGGTTGATGGCGATCAGTTGGTGGGCGTTAAAGATGGCCGAATTGAGGACGAACGATCCGTACAGATAGAGCGTGCAGACACGCTCGCCAAGGTACCATTGAAAGGCGTAGAGGTTATTGACAATGTCGAAAGGGTACTGCGTGAGAACGCAGGAGAGATTGGCGATGAGGAGATTGATGAGGTAGACATTGAAAGGAGTTAGAAGGGTCCTGTCTTTGGCGAAAAGGAGCAGGAGGATTCCGTTTGAGAGAATCCCGAAAATGAAGGTCACCAGAGATAGAACTGAGGTTACCGTCCAAGTTGCCTTTAGCGGTGATGTCTGGCTCGTATTATTAAAGTTGTTCAGGCTGGTATTTTGGAACAAGTTTTCATCAGGCTCAGCGAATGTGGTGATATTCATGTTCTGCTGCATGTGAAATTGGGGTCGTGAAAAACAATATTTATCCTATTACGCCATATTACGCACAGTATGATGGACTATAGTGTGATAGCTTAACACTGCTCTACTCTCCGACCTTGACTTTGATGGATCTGTCAATCTTGAAAGATTCAGTTGGAAGCCTAACTAATACTTCCGCTGAGCAAGAAAAGAGTGTATTCCATGTTTGGAAGGACTGTAATTTCCGTTGAGAAAATCGAACTCGAGCTGCACATCTCGTCTGCACTAAATTTAATGGCAAGACAGACATCGGTCTGGCTGCGGCTGTTGATGTTTTGCCCACCCAATCAGCAGCGCTCATTATTTTTGCAATCTGACCCAAATTGATTGTACGATATATGACGTAATTGGTGGTGGGAATAGTCCCATTGCGTGAGACAAGCGAAGTCATGTGCTACGGGAGACCTCAATGGTGTCTACCTATTTAATCTCGACAATCGGAAAGTTGATCAGCTTGACTTATACATGGTGCTTCTTTATATCCGCTTTCCGGACGTTATTCGATTGTATAGCATATACCATTATGCCGTGAAGAAAGACTATCGCTCCTCTATGTCGCCTCTACTTTCTACTGCCCGAAGGCCAACGAAGGGAAGAACCCGAAAGTTGAGGTTTTGTATTACTCGAAGACAGCCGGGAGCGGGGGGGGGGGAATCATTACGGGCGGGTTTTACATCACAAAAAGATGCTGCACTGCAGATATTTTAAGTGTTAATTGATTACGAGAAAAATATGTGATGTGGGATATTTTTTATTTTCCAGTTATTTGCTAAACCGAGCGTTATGATCGCGGCAGTACAGTAACTATTTATTTATACAAAATTGAGAAAATTAAATGAATAAATACTTGTTTCATTTTGGTGTCGCAACAACCAGTGACGAAATTATTTTGGTTTAGCATAAAGCGGAGATGAAACTGTTTCGGTTTAGAAAATAGCTGGGGAAAAATAAATAATTAAATAATGATTTAATATCGGCTAACAAATTTACTTGGGAAGAAATCATTTCGCTTTATTGAACTAATCAGGAGAAAGTAATGTCTCCCTGTCAAATTTGTCGTGTGGAAAATTGAAACGTTTTGAAACGCAGGACGCTCCATGTTCTATAACTGTCCTACAAATGATCAATTATTCACAGGCGACTGTACCCACCCAGATTTAAATGTGAGTGAAAAGAGATGCGGGAATCACAGAAATCAAATAATCGTTCATTCCTGTACAAAACCGCACAAAAGCTGTGGCACAATAGGTTATCTAAGCTCTTCGTCTTTTTGGTCAAAGGCTTCGTTGTTGATCCCACTTCCGGAGCTGTGCTGTTCGGCTGAACCGTTTTCCACATCAAAGTCTTCGCTCTGCACGCTGACTGCGACACTCTTGCGTCCCAGGGCGTCGTCCTCGGCGACGTGGTGCAGCTCCTCCAGTACGACATCACTGGGACCCTCGACGAATCCAACCGGCACGGGCACCATGATTTCAGCGGGCCAACAGCTTTCATGGAGTTTCTATGGAAGAAATAAGGCATGCTCTTATTTTTTGGTGCATTTATCAGAATCATAACTTTAACTACTTGTCAGTGTCAAAATGAGTCATGATCTCTAGCTCTGACAGCTAACCTCTGAAAGTACTTCTGACGTCAGTTGTTGTGCAGTAACTCCAATTGAACTTTAATATTGTTTTATGCAGAAGTCGTTTGAACTATTTGAGATGACGATCGTTAAGCTAAAATTGACCTGAATATTTAATGTGTATTTGTCTAAGAAATATGTGACCGACAGATCCGACTCCATGGAAGGGACTTTCTAGCTATGCAAAATAAATTAAAATGAACACGTCTTTCTTAATTACAGGATCCACCACGAACATTTACTCAAGTTTGAGGGGTTACGCTAGAAACCGCGTGTGCTTGTTTTGATGCTCATTATAACTAACAAAAAATTGCTGCGTAGAGTTGAGGTCATGTTGCAATCCAACAGATTATGAACACGTTTGATGGGGAGATTCTGGGATTTGCCAAATGAAAAACGTCATTTTTCACCATTGTAGAAATTGATTGTTAATTATTGAATTGACATGACGTTTTGCTATCTCACAAGCCGAGAGCACGCAGCCAACCCACCTAGCAAGCAAAAGTTGTGTTTAAGTAAGAATAAGAGCTTAATCCTTTTGGTCAAAGCCGGAACTGAACGGGAGAGTCGTCGCATCAAGTCATTACAAAATTTATCTGGGACAACTAACAAGTTGGGCGGATAATATTGTTTTTAAAACTTAAGTTTGTATGAAATTCAACTTATTTAGACATCTACTTTTGAACGAATTCAAGGGTTTTGAGGAGCGGTAAAATTTAGAGACCCATTCAAAGTTGAGCAAATTTTTGAGGTGGATCCTTTAGTATTCGCATGTTTATTAGGAGTTTTTCAAACCGAATTCGTGGTGCTGTGTATGTATAGTTAGGGTTTAAATATAGCTTCTATTGTACTCAAGTGTTCAACTGCAAGCGTGTACTGTTATCGTACAACGTTACAAACCAGCTTACCTCTTTGAAGGTGGAGCCCTTAGCTTGGTAGATTGCAATTCCCGCCCAGATGGGCAGCTGAATGATGGACACCATGGCGATACCCCATCCCAGACCGTCCGCGAATTCGGGCAACAAACCGCCGTGGTTTAACGGGGTATAAGCCGCAAATGTGAGTATCAGAATCAGCTAAATAATAAGCAAAACAAATTAATATATTGATTAGACTTCATTTTCGGTTACAGTTTTTGCCTTCTTACAATGAGACTTAAGGGCGACAATAATCCCCAGGTGGATCGCCAGTAGACGGAGACCTTCATATTAAGCATGTTGTTGGTGTCGTTGACAAAACGGGTCACCCCGTAAACCCAGCCGATGATGACGCACTCAACCACGGCGGGGAAGAGGACGCTGAAGCCTCCGGCGTAGGAATCAAAAATGTCGAAAATATCAATGCCACCCTATGAAAATGTGAGTGAATTCTTCATACCCTCACGATATAAAAAGAACAACCGCAATGCTTAAAGTTTACTACCTAACCTGCATCATGAATGGTATGCCAATGAAAAAGCAGGTGACGCAAGCGATTCCACAGACAAGGGGCTTCTTCTTTCGCAACATAGGCCACTGGTCGTAGATGATGGTCAGAACTGTTTCAAGGGTGGCAATTTGAGAGCCTAAGCCAAGTGTGTACAGCCTAGAAAGAACGTTGCTTTTTCGCAATCTTTTGCAGAAGTTTTCAGTCGCCAAAATAATTTGTTTACATGACGAAGAAGATCAGGGCCCAAAGATGCGGGTACGGCATCTGATTCAATGCTTCAGGAAAGGTCACGAATACCAGACCGGGTCCTGACTGGGCGACCGTCTCAACACCCACGTCCAGTTGGCCGGCCATGAATCCGAGGATGGAGAAGACGGAAATACCCGCGATCAGACTGGTGGCTGTGTCCGCGACGGACACAATCATGGCGTCACTACGAACCAAGATACGTCCTGTGCATTATATTATTTAATTTGATGACTTGCAGGGCAAATTATCTAATGCATTTTTATTCTACAATTTTGTGAGCTGCACTGACACTTTGAATGATGACTTGAAGGCCAAATATCATAGGCAAATTTATTATTATTCTATGGTTTCGTTAGGTTCATTGAGTTTGTGAAGAGCCACTTGATGGTCAAATATCTGAGGCATATTTGTTCTATAATTTCGTTAGGTTTTCTGAGATTTGAAATGATGACTTGAAGGTCAAATATTTGAGGCGTATTAACAGGATAATTCTGCAAAAATTAATGAGGTTTTCAAGGATATTATCATGGTCAAATGTCTGAAACGTTTATTCTATGATTCCATGAGGTTAATTGAGATTTTAAATGAAGATTTGAAGGTGAAATATTTGAGGAAGACGTATTTGTTCCATGATTTCTTGAGGCTGACTGAGATTTTCAGTGATGAATTAGAGATCGAATATCTAGGGCTTCTTTAGTCGTTGATTTAAAGAATTTTGACCGACATAAACTAGGCGAAAATGACGCATGATTAATCCAGTTTCATATTGGTGACTTTCAATTTTTACCTGTAACAATTATGCTTCCTTTTGTTATACGATCCTAGATAAAGGATAATATTGTTAAATTGACCTCTTAGTTTAGGGATCAATGTTCATTCAAAGCTGTTTAAACAGTGAGACGTCCTTACCTAACATGACCAGCGAGCCGAACCCGCACGATAAGGAGTAGAACATCTGCTCGGCCGCATTCCGCCACGTCTGAAATGTATTTTCACGGTTTATACGGAAGTTTTTCGTAATCTTCAAAGGACACGCGGAGCAAAGACGGTCTTGTTGTACCTGCACATTCAAGAGCTTATCAAACTGCGGTACAAGGAAGTACTTGATACCCTCCACAGCGTTCGGAAGTGACGCGCCTACAATTTGCACAGGCGTGATATGTGTTTTATTTATCGGTTCGGAACGCTGTTTTTACGGCTGTAGACTTTGACGGAAGAGGAGCGTAAAATCTTACCGCGACCGAGGAGAATGAAGAGCACAATAAACGGCAATGTGGACGTGATATAAACAGCCTAAATGGTAAATAGCTCAGTTCCTTTTATTCCATGGGACTTGTAAATATTTTTGGTGTACTCCGTTGACTCTTACCTTGCCAGCCGAAGCAATACCCTAGAAATAAATATACTGTTTCTAGTTTTCGCGATGTAGTGTCGTCACATGTAACGATTAGCAAAAATATGAATTTTTAGAGATTTTTATTTATTTCAGTAAGAAAGTACTGTAGTTTAGCTTGAAATTAGTTGAATATTTTTTTTCAAGTTTTGCCATTTCAGTTTTATTAAAGATGGTTAATCTGTAGTTTAGTTTTTTGGTTTAATTTAGGTTTGACATTCCATAGTTCCATTCAAGTTGTAGTACCTTGACAAGGGTAAAGAACATGATGACCCAAGACAGCAGGAAGTTGAGCATCAGCAGCCAGTTAATCCGTCCCATAGAAGAGAGATCATACTTTGTGTCGCCACCCTTGTCGAATTTCATGAGGATCACTCGATCGTAATACTGCTGAGCTGATGTGACTTTCGGCGTTGCGTCCAAGGTCTCATTGGTGAAGATCAAGAGAGGATATCCCTGCTCTATCTCATTCGATGGAATATGAACGGAAATGCAGGATGGTTTGTGGGCCCATTCACTGTCGCAGAACTGACCAGCCCAAGGAACAGGGTCACCCAAACACGCGGCAAATAGTGTAGTCCTAAATGAGTATTAATTTTTACCTTGCTCATTATTATGCGTAATAAATAACCGTAGTTTGCTTACCAAAAGTAGAACATTGCCCATGCCATGATTGTTACTGAAAGAAAATAAACAGTTACATCAATGGTACAGATGTTATCTAGCAATTCCAATAACAATGCTAAAATGCACCATTAAAAGGAATAAAGTATAATATATTGTAATTAGTTGTAACTTTACGCGTGTTACCGTAATACATGGACGTCATGGCTTGAATCACTAGTTGCGCATAACCAATTCCCTTCCCGATGGGCGCCACTCTTTTCCATATCGTCACCGGACCCTCCTGGTGGTACTGTCCGAACGCGCATTCCATGAAGTACATGGGCTTTCCGCATACAAATAGAATGATGAGATACGGAAACAAGAAAGCTCCTCCTCCGTACGCGTAGGCTAAATTTCAAAATATATGGTCCATAAAGTAAGCTGTAAAACGTCGGAAAAGATACAGTCAGGCTCTTACCGAGGTAGGGAAATCTCCAGACGTTGCCCAGACCGACGGACATACTGATACACGCCAGGATGAACTCATATTTGTTGCCCCATTGGGTTCGATCCGGGATTTCGTCGATGTCGACTTTTCCTGTAACGATGTTTCCCGCGGATCCATTTCCGACGACTTTTTCCTTCTTTCCCTGTTAAACCGTGCCGTTAAATTTGATAAATCTCACAAGAATGACGCGTGACGTGGCACTCTACGTGGCCGACGAAAAGACGTTGCAGACTTACCATTTTTTAATAGGAAATTGGCAGTTGGTTAATTCCAGACGAACCTCCGAATGATATTCCGGAAGGTCTCTCAAGCAACAACGTCACCGGAATAACCGGTAGAACGTTTTACGTCAATGGCGATAAGCAGTCGGTTCTCGTGTTGCCGGAAATCAATGTTGTTGATAAAGCTGTGTTATATACCGATCCTTGGTTACGTACGGGCATACAAGTGACTTCAGTGACGGTTGGAAGCGAGTACTGGCTTGTCCTAAACAGATTCCAGAATGGACGCGCATTTGACTCAAACAATGGGAAACTGCTACGGCGAGAAATACTGTGCTGCGGCATGATCATGACAATGACGAGTCTATCTGATGGATAAGGCTATCTCTGGTGAAGAGCTTTCACTGATTTGAGGAAGGAACAGGTCGCGGTTCGGTGTGAACTTTAGAGCAGTTTGTGAGACTGTGGGCGTAGCAAATTCTACTGCCTTGTTTCACCGCGTGTGTTTGTGTAAACTTACGCGCATATCAACGAGAGATACACTCTGTATTGGTGAATCTAGTCTACACGTACGGCAATTGCATAGTGTAACCTTTGCATAGGGTCCACGTGCGAAGCATCCTTAAAATGGCAATTTCAAATTCGAAAGCATTTTTTTTACATCCGGCGCATTGTATGTATTGGGTTGTTGTGAGTTGTTGGTGAAGTTGTTTGGTTTGGTTGTATTCAGGGACGTACATAGGGGTGAAGGATACGTAGGGTACCCTAAAAATACAAAATTGAGAGACGGGTTGGGGGGATCTAAAAGTATTTAACGAAACGGCGAAAGAAACGGGGAAAAGTTTTTGTAATTAGGCAAAATTGTATGGGAGGGCCTATTAAGTAAAAAAGTCTTTGTTATATCCCCCTACCCTGACGAAAAAAATGAAGTAGTTCGAACCTTAATTGAGATCCTTATGATTCTCGAAACAGAACCACAGTACGTTACAATTTGGCGGTCTCTCTTTTTGTTCATACCAAAATGAATCCATAATTGCATCCCAAAATTGGATGCCAAACAGCTATAATTATGGAGTGAGCGACACTTGGTTGACCAATGGTCATCCTTGCCCAAATGCTCACGCCTTGATCACGAAATGATTTGGTACCATTTGGCATGACCAACCGGTGAAAGAAATACTTGTCAAGGAATTGAACTGTCGCCCTTCTCACTTGAGGCAGAGCTCATCAGAGGTGTTCAGCTCCGAAAACAGAGGTTGGAGTTATTCAACTTCAGCAACTCCACTCCGAAGTTTTTGGCCGGAGTTGGAATTGCCTTTCAGAAAATTGTCATTCAAAAATGAGCTAATGCTCGTTTTTGAAGTTGCGATATTAGAAGTTTGGAGTTAGTCTAGCCGGAGTTGGCCCGGGGTTTGAGTGGAGTTAGAGTCGCTTTTTTTTTGGAGTTGCACATCTCTGGAGCTCATACCGTTGAGCTAACAGAGACTCACAATAAGTTAAACAATGAAATTCACAATGAAGAAGACACTTTGATTACCAAAATGAATGTCTAGTGGTTAATTGGCACTACACTCGTCCTTTACCAACACGACGAGTATTCATTAACTATGTGCTAAATAAAACTATTCAAATCGACAAGATTTCTCCATTTCCAGACTTCTCAAACTAGCAATGGAAAAAAATTTCTAAGTTCCAATAAAATTGGTGTCATAAATAGTACTCCATATATTCAGCTTTTCACTCAGGGTTAAAAAGGGTTGCAATCTGCTCTGTTACGTAAAGTGGGACGGTATTTAACACAGTAAGTGTAACCGTTATCGATTATAACCATATTTCGGATAGCGTTTGTCTGGAGTGCTAGAAACCTAACATTAAATTCTAGAAGCAGCAATTGCCTCTTCGCCTGCCAAACGTCACACCTGTAGCTGTATTAGATGGATCTCATCTTAACGCCCCTCCATTAGGGATTCGTGGTCGCCGCAGTGAGTGTGCAACTCCCTGCGACTCGGTGGCGGATTGAGGTCGGTTTGGAGGGAACGGTAAGCCTCTATGAAGGGGAGGACAGAAAAAAGCAGAATACCTCCTCCGCCTCCCGGCTTGGCGAAGAAGTAAGCTTCAAATACAACAACTTAAACACATTGATGGGATTTGTTGCATTTTGGCACTTGGTGCCCTAAACTGGTCCTCCCATGTTATTTTGGGCGAGCTGAAAAAGGAGAACTTTACGGTTTCTCAGAGGACTATTTCCAGCGTCCTCAAAATTATAACAATGGCGCAGAGAATCAATCGATCAGCGGATCAGCGAAGATACATCGCTGTTAATGCGTTATATTGACTCCGCGGAAAGTCTGGAAAGTTCAAAATTTGATCGCTTGTGATAATCCGCTGCCCAAAACTGAAATGGCACGTCGTGTAGGTGTCTCTGCTTCATCTATTCGGCGCTTGGTGGATGGTCCTTTGGAGAAGAAGAAGCTCAAGAAACTCCAGGTACACTACCTCACCGAGCGCGCCATCTTGCAACGGGGTCTACGCGCCCTACCGTTTTACGATTCGATCAGAGACAGCACTTATGTATGGGTGGTTACGATGGATGAAGCCATGCTTCCGTTGGACTATCGGAACAGCTAGTCGGAATACTATTACGACTCGAAAAAAATTGAAGAACGCCGGGAAGATGCACCTGTTTTTAGTAATTCGCCGAGCCATCCCCGAAAACGGATGTATGCAACTGGTTATGGCTGAATCATCCCACCTGTATATGGTGGAACCTAAAGCTGAAGTCAACGCTGCGTATTTTATTGAGAAGATTTTAATTCCGATGATGCTCGAAGACGTCCCCAGGCTCTACGGAAGAGACAAGAAGAAGGTGATCCTCCACATGGATAGCGCTCGCTCCCACAGTGCCAAACAGGTGTATGATTGGATCGATGCCATGGAATCAAGTTTTTTACGAAAGACCAATGGTTGGCCAACTCGCCTGAAGTGTCGTCGATTTATTAACATATAACAGAAAACAGCGGAGTTACCCTCGATGGTACCGGAATGGCATGGCTCTTGAGGGACTCGAATCGCTCGAAACCCGGGGTACCCGAATGTGCGGGTGTTGGGCAGGTCGGTTGGTTCGATGGACAAAACGTCTCGGCAGTCTTGTTAAACGTCCAATGCGGGTGACGGTCGGACATGTTCGTTCACTGCTCGAAAACTGTACTGTAGTTTAACAGTCTACACATGAGGGTGAAGGGCCCGAAAAGCGATGAGGACCTTGTGTGGGTGTGGGCACTGTCGGCATTTAGGAAGTGTTTGCTTTTAGTTATGCGATATGAGCATGAAGCTGCAATACCATTGGGCGTTCCCATCATCGTTGGGGACAGGTGAGGGATTTCAACTTTTTTTATGAAGTCGACACATGACATAGGACACAACATCGTACTATACAGTATCTCAGCTTCCATATGCAGCACCACAGTTATGCAGGCAACACATGCTACTGGGGCACATGTTCCTGTCACATGTTATATTAATGGAGCTGCATGTTCTGTGGCAGTCCTTTCATGTTTCCACCCTCCTAAGGCAAGCATAAGCACAGGATGGAGCAGGGAGGCAGGAAGAGACAACGCGTTCCCTGCCCCTTGTCGTTCGAGTCCACCCTGCCCACCCTGGCCACCCAGTTCATCCTGTCCATGCTGTCTACGCTGTCCGCCCTGTTCACTTTGTCTGAGCTATTTAACCCACCAAATTAATGAGTTCACCCGATTCGTGTGTTTGAACCATTAGTCTCTGTGTTCCCCGTCTTCTTCTCGGTCGGCTAAAATTTGCTTTAACCGTCCGACACGCCAAGAAAGAAGGTCAATGACCAACTCGCGGGTGGAGCTATCAAGCTCACCCATGATCAATCCTGACAAATGAGAATGGCCCGCAAAATATTTTACAGGTTATTACTGGTTAATAAGAGCTAATGAAAATTGTTGGTAATATCGAAGCCTGCTGAAACGCATGGAAAACAGACAGATGTAAAGACCTGCATTGCTATCCCCCTTAATTTTGCGCCACCTATCGGTGAGCGCCTTTTGGCGCAATTTATGAAAATCCCTCGATAACTACAGTCCCCTGTAATACACTCACATACGCAGCAACAGTGCCCAACAAGTTTTGCAGGACAAAAGATAGGAAATGGTCTATATGCATAGCAAACGAACGAATAGTACGAACCACTCTTATCCTAAATATGTAGAGCTCGGGGTTTTCCCCAGAGCCATTTCCACCGTTGGGGTCAAAGGGCGCTTGTCCATTTTCCTCCGATATAGGAAAATAATTATTCACACATTCAAACCCTTGTGCGGTTATTCAAAACACAGATCAAGCCGTTACTGCAACACCTGGCTGGATGAGGGATTAATCGTGTTAAGGGAGCCACAAGTAAAATCAGACCGGACAAAGCCATATTTATGTGTGTGTGCTGTACCCAGGAATCTGTATGAAATCCGTATTGTTTTCAATAAAAAAAACTCAACGCTATAGGGGATGGGAAGTAAGGCACAACGACTGAGTCAAAAGAAGTCTTAGGGCGCTCAACGTCTGAAAAGCTCCATTCCTGGTGCGCGATAGCTTTAATTTTGTACCAATCGCTTCTAATGTTTCTTTTTTTCAGAATAATCCTCCGGAATTTGTTAGTTTAAGAAAAAAATTTGGTGGTGTAGCCTTTCCAGAAACAGTTCTACTATTGTGCAGTGTTTGATTATCAAATCCTCGCGCAACAACAGTTGAGCTACATGAAAGCACGGGACTGAGCAGGAATGTGCAGGAGAATCATATTAAGAGTTTGTCCAGGTTACTCTCCACACTGAGAATTGTGATTCACTAGTTCTGTCGGCGGTATGTGGGAGAGTTCTTTGATGAATAAATTTCGGCGGTGCGGTAACAACTAACGCCCTATCAGCGATTGCATGGTTTGTACAGTCGATACGCGGATTTGCAATCGGGATATTAACCAAAGCAAATAACTTATGATATTTGGATGGCCTACCAAAGCCGTGCTCCAAACAATGAAATATGTATCCTTTGCCGCAATATAAATATTGAGTCTTCACTCTGGCATGAGTGATTGAGTTTCGGTTGCAGTTTGATTTGCTATAAAAATATTTCTACCTTTCTCTGAGCTACGGTAGTCGCAGTGCAAGGTCTATCCCTGCACCTGATTCGCCTCCCACACCTTCCAATCCATTCCAGAAAATTCCGGTAAGTCTAAAAAAATTAGGTAGAAACTTACTTTTTGGAAAATATTGCCAAAATATTACAAATTGCCAAGGTCGTGCGCGTTAGTAGTTAAAAAAATCTAATGACGTTAAAATGTAGCAAATTCAATTGGCTTCCAAACGACTTTACTCGAATTTTTTTATCGTGCAAGAGTATGAATGAGAACTTCATTTATCGCAACTATAGTCAAATTTGGAAATGTCCTCGCAGCACAATTTTTAACCCGCGGTTTGCGAGGCTTAGTAATTGTCTCCGTGTTTGCGTTTTGGGAAAACGTACAAAGCGTTTTTGAAAACAACAGTTTTGAAGCATATTGTGTGGGCTTTCATAAATAATAATCACTTTTGTAATTTGGCGACTTCACCGTATCGAAACTTGAAGCGCCCAACAAGGTCTGACAAGGCTCAAATCTTTAATCGCTGTGACAAAATGTCGCCACGTCATAGCTTTCGCTGTGAGGATGCAACTGCTCAAACTTGAACAAACGCTTTTCTCAGACATTAGTTTACAATGATAAAATGCATTTGGGTACTCGGTAGAGCGTTTCAGCAAAGAGCGAGACTCATGAAAGGCTCGTCAATGGTAAAATCGCCAGAGAGCTCCCTGACATTTCGTCACTTAGTTCGGTGCACAAATTAATCTTGAGCTTTCCAATCCTTTTGAAATTTTTACCAATTATGATCAAGATGCGTTATTACTGTTTAAAATCAGATTTTTTAATTTTAATTGTTTTTAAATATTTGGTGAATTTTTTATTCTGGGACATTTTCGTCACTTACCCATGTCTAAATATTTAAATATTAAAATACATTTATTCATAAATTTTTACAATGTTAAATATTGTAAAGCTGCCTCAAAGAGAGGGCGTTCCGAATTAGTAGGTCTTGGTTGGTTATCAACGACTGAAGGTTTGTAAATTGGCAAAAAATCGCTTTTCCAAAAAGTAAGTTCCTACCCAGTAATCAGCTGGTCTATTTACCCGGGTAGGAACTTACTTTTTGGAAAATATTCTCATGCAGTTGGCCTCGCAACGGGCAATAATTAAAACTTTCTACTTTGACTAAAATGTCACAAATTTAGTAGGCTTTTAAAGCGCCGTTTCCGATTTTTGTTGCTCTTCACCGAGAAGAGGCTGCTTTGAATTTTCAGAAAATCACCAGAATAACGCGATGTCCCGCTCCATTGTTTTCCTGTGTAGAAAATTGCCCGCGAGCAGATTGTTATCGCATCACTAGATCAAATTATGGAAGCGAGCAACAAACCTAAAAGACCATTTTCTAGAAAACATAGTGGGTCATTAGTTCTATTGAGAAAATTTTCCATTTTTATGGCTAGGTGCAGAAAAAAATTAGTTGCGCTTCAGGGCGGAAGTTTGAGACGAAATTTTAAAATCAGCGGTGGCACTTTTAAACACAAGGCTGTAACTTTTAAACTGCATTTTCGTCAAAAGTATTCTGTAAATAAGTTAGCAAAATTACCGAGGAATACAAAAACGTCGGTAGATGGCTTAAAGGTCCTCTGAGTGAAGCCCAGTGCCGCGGCTACAGGGAAGATGTCGGAGACATCTCAAAATGGCTCGCGACTTGCCGAAATTGAAATGATTGCCAAATCTCATTTTGTTCACCGAATGTATTGGTTTTGCATTTTAGCAAGTGTATTCTACTTGTCTACAATATTCTTTTGTAATTTTTGTAATTTACTCAGTTTTGAATTTTTTAAAAAATTTTGAAAAAATAAAAACTGGGACATTCTTCTCCACTTTTTCGATTCACAAGAATGTGAAAGACATGGCTCACTGAATATTTTTTAAAATTCTGATAATTGCAAAATATTCGTCTTAAATAGGGCTTTTTAAATAATAATTAGTCGGATAGCATCAGGCGGGCGCAAAGTGAAGATATCATTAAAAAACAGCTATTCCAAAAAGTTTCTACCCAGTACAGGGTCCACCACGAACGTTTACTCAACTTTGAATTGGTCTCAAAATTGTACCGTTGCTCAAAACCATTAAAATTTTTCAAAAGCAGGTATCTAGGTGATTTGATTTTTTTTGTGAGAATTGACTTTTTGAAAGTTCAATAAAAATTGTTAGCCTCACTCTGTTTTTGTAAAGTTGATCGTTTTTAGTAGGCCATCTTCGGCCAGAATCTGGCTCTTCTTTTCAAAGACATTTATTTCTCAATCAGATTTCACGGAAAATTGCTCAATACCATGTACACATTAAAGGACTCCACGAAACTACATGTATGTACCCTTCGCTTCCTTACGGAACCATCAGCTTCTTTAAAAAAATATTTGCTGCCTTACCAGTTAGCTGTTCCATACAAATTTGGAATCAATTGATGCGACGACTCTCCTGTTCACTTCCGGCTTTGACCAAAACAAGCATGCTCTTATTTCCCCTTATACACTACGTATGCTTGCTTGGTCGGTTGGTGTTACGTTCTCGGCTTGTGAGACAGCAAAACCTCCTGTCAATTAATTCAATTAACAACCAATTTACACAATGGTCAAAAGTGATGTTTTTTTATTTGGGAAGCCCCAGAAGCTCCCCATCAAAAGTTTTTATAATCTATTGATTTGAAACATTTTCTAAACTCTATCCATTACATTTTTGTTAATTATGAGCATTGGAACCAATACACGCGGGGTTTATGGTAACCCCTCAAAGTTGAGTAAATGTTCGTGGTGGAGCCTGTATATGGGAGATGAAACATGTTCTTGCCTTGTAGAACCGGACATGATGGGGGAGGACATTATGCCAGCTGCGGCCCTGGGAAGGATGGCCTCCCTTGGTGACCTGTACAATGCCAAGACCGACAAATTCACTGGCGTTTCGCTCCTTCAAGGCGTCCCAAAAGAAGGCATAATCATCATGGACGACCCATTCAGTGACGTAACGTTCAGTCTGGACGATAATTACAGTGACAAGCTGTGCCATCTCGACTTGACGGCCTCCCTGAAAGCCAGTTTCCTGGGCGGTTTGCTCTCGCTGGAAGGCTCCGGGAAGTACCTGCGAGACGAGAAGAAAAGCGCTCGAAGTGTTCGCAGCACACTGCTCTACAAGATCACGACAAAGCGAGAGAAAATCAATTTTCTCGCACAAGAGATGAAGGGCCTAGTGAATAGTGACTTTGACGACGGCGGTGCAACTCACGTTGTAACCGAAATCCAATGGGGTGCCAATCTGCAAGTGGTGGTCGACTACGCCAACGACGACAACGACCGGAAATCTGACATTGCTGGGACTCTACAGGCCGAACTGCAAAAAGTTTTTTCCAATCTAGCTGCTGCTGGAAGTCAGGGTTCTACAACCGCGGGAAAGTCAGACATCTTAAGGCATAAAAGTCTGTCGGTAAAAATTTACGGCGATATCGTCAGTGACGACAACGTCCCACACACGATAGAGGACGCATTAAGTTTGGCCCAAAAAATGCCATCACTAGTTCAACGGGCTAATGATGGTAAAGGTAGACCCGTCACGTTTTATTTGACACCGTTGAGCACACTAGAAAAAAACCTCACGTTTGCGAACAACACCGCGCCACTCATCCGAAGCTTGGAGGTAAGCAGTGTGACGCAATTTATGGATCTTTTTGACGACATCCATCGCAGAAAGCAAGCCCTTCATGACCTTCTAACGGACATGAAGGTCTTCGAGAATTACTTGCCCGTGTCAATATACTTGGAAGCGTGCGAACTGAAGGCAGCTTTAGAGCGCGAAGAAGCCGACCTCAGGGGGGAATTAGCGTCGTTGCTTGTGGCTGTGCGGTCCGGACTGCATGGTACCGAAAGTCTTTTCATCCTTGCAGCAAAATACAAAAATGCAGGCAGTGCGGATAATAAAAAAGATGTCTTGCGTCATGATAGCTTTCGAACAGCCAGAGAAAAGATAAATCTTGTTCGAACACTTCTGGCGCGAGGCGTGCAAATTTGTCACTCTGGACGCACCGTCGACAGCTACCTGATGGGTTCAGAGAGGATCTGGATTGTTTTGTATTACCGGCAGCCCACCGACGAAGCAGACAAAGAGATTTGGCTTCACAACCGATACATGTTCCTGCAACTTCTGGAGAGCGAGGGGACCATACCCAAGGACGAACCCTTCTACCCTCCGGCATTGAAGGACTCGAACGACGGAGGAGCGGCTGAAAGCCTACTTTTCCTGGAAAATTTGGTGAGTTTCTCATAATGCCAAGTATACTCTTTCCAACGTCTGAAGTGCATACTGCAAATCGTTTTAGAAACTTCCAGCAGAAGGTCAATTCAGCATCGAGCCAATCTGCGACCTTTATTCAATCACGCTGTATGGTCGAACTCATTCTGGTGCGAAAAGGTGTGTAGACGTAAAGGATGCCGCAGAGTAATTTACTCTCGTGGTAGCTTCGAAGAGTACGCTTTGACCCACGGTAAATTTGATTATATAAATCCCCGTACGAGTGGACGATCACCCCGTGCTAAGTTAACGGTCTGACATAGCACAGTACTTTCTAACTTTGAGATTAGATCACGAGTCCTATTATCATAGGTGTAACGGAGTTTCTGTGGGGGGGGGGGCAGCTAGGCTAGCGAATAAAAACTAACGCTGTAGAGAGGGGTTTTTCTTTTTTTGCTGGTGAAAAGATGGCACTCCCGTTAACTTCTGAGTTCAATAATAATTAAAAGTGCTACACCCTCACAACCCCTCGGAGTATTTTTCTAGGTGCAGTTGTTCCAGCGCCTTCCGTTACGCCTCTGAGCACAGATAAACGATTGCTCGTGGAGTATAATTCTCTTCTCGTTGTATCTTTACAGTTAAATGTTATTTTTCCAGTTTCGAAGTTCGTTTGGCGGATAGTGCAGGAAACACACTTCTACGTTTCCACTGCAATTTCACAACTCAGGAAACTCGCATAAGTAGCGGTGATCAGAGGCAATGGCGACAGGAAGAAGTCGGCGCCCTTCAAATGACGCCAGGTGGCTTCTTCGAGCTACGGTTCTGGCGTACAGATCATGGATTCAAGGTAACACCAAACGTGGTTCAGATAGATTACACTGGACGTTCTGGTATCCCTGTTTTATATACTGAGTAACTAATTTTGCAGATTGAAATCGACCACGCGGAAGCCATTAGACACAGGACTAACTTCACAAGTTCCGCAACCGACTTACGCATATCAGTAGCCGGACAGGCAGATATCTACATTGTGAGCGTGGTACGAGACAAAAGCTTCCAGGTAAAGATGTTAACGATTTGGTCAAACCAGTTTAAACCGATTCAGTTTGCGGTTTACCCGGATTGGTTTGGGTTTTAAACCGAACCGAATAAACCGGTTTCAATTTTTTACCGAAAGCAAACCGAACCGGTTTAAACTGGTTTATGGCTTTATCTGTAAAATTTCAGGTTTTTGTTTTAATTTTCATTGAAAACACTGCCAAACTTGGTTTGAATTAACATTTTTCAGAGAAAAAACTCCCTAAGTTTTGTGAGAATGCTAAATGTGTTCTAGTGAGTCAGAAAACATTTCTCGCAAAATTATCTACAAATTTTCACTTTTTATTCTCTGAATCTAACGTTAGGGCGTTAGTGCCCGGTTCATTTCCAATCTTTTTCAAACCGGTTTAAACCGGTATTAACCGGTTTGCTCCGGTTCGGAATCTAAATTGATGAAATTCAAACCGGTTCGCCCGAACGGAACCGAACCAAACCGCTCCGGTTCGAGCCGTTAACATCTCTACTTTCAGGGCGATTACCCACTGGTCGACGACCCTCCGGCAGCAGTCTACCCGGCGCTGCATAAACCTTCCTTCCTCTTCGTCGACTGCGACGTCCTCCCGGAGCAATCGGTCCCCGAAAAATTGGCCATTTATCGTTACGAGAATGGCCGACCCATCACACGAAACATGTACCAGGACCATGCAGCGCATCTGAGCAGACGAATTGCCATCTCCAAGCGCATCCAGTCAGGTTACGGCAAGCCGAACAAACGCGCGTTCGTAATATTACGATGCCCCGGCGCCGGTGGGGGTGGACCGTGCAAAAACGAGGCATCAAAATGGTCTTGCGGAAAATGTGAGGAAAGCCTGGAATTCGGATTCGACTCATATTTCTACTGCTCATGCGGGAGAAGCCGCGAATTGCATTACTTTTACCGCTGCGACGACCCCGCCCATGGTGCTGAATTTCGGAGCTATTCCACTACGGAACTCAAGCTACAACTAGACCGATTGAGGCCGTTCAAGGAGCTTAATATCCTGCTGCTGGGGACTACGGGCGTCGGCAAGTCAACGTGGATCAATAGCTTCGCCAATTATCTCCAATACAGCACCTTGGACAAGGCGGAAAAGGGCGAACTAATCAGTCTGATTCCGTCGTCCTTTCAACTGTTGGATGAGAACTTCATTGAGCATTCGGTTAGGGTGGGCGAAGACCCCAACGAGGTCATGCAGGCTGGCTGTTCAGCTACACAATGCCCTACGACCTACTTGTTTCTGTCGAAGGATGACGTCATTGTTCGCTTTATCGACACACCCGGTATCGGTGACACCCGCGGCATCGAGCAGGATAAGAAGAACTTTGAGAATATCATCAAGCACCTCTCCTTCCACGATGAGATTCACGGTATCTGCATTCTCATCAAGCCAAACGAGGCGCGAATGACCCTCGTGTTTGAGTTTTGCATCAAGGAACTCTTGGCGCATCTTCATCGCGACGCTGCTGAAAATATTGTCTTCTGTTTCACCAATGCTCGCTCTACCTTCTACCGTCCCGGAGATTCCTTCGCTACACTGAGGAGTTTGCTAAAGTCCAACACGGAGTACGCTGCCGACAACTCGAAGGTCATTGAACTGGCTAAGGACACGGTGTACTGCATGGACAACGAGGCGTTCCGCTTCTTGGCTGCGGTCAAGAACGGGATTGTTTTTGACGAAACCGATCGGTTAAACTACGCAGCCAGTTGGCAGAAAGCCGTGCAGGAAACGGGCAGGCTGTTGACGCACATCGGCGCGTTGAACCCGCATAAAACCAACATGACCGTGTCCTTGAACCATACCCGGCAGACGATCATCCTCCTAACGAGGCCGCTGGCCGATATCTCTAAGAACATCCAGACCAATATCGCGGTGTTGGATGACCGCGAGCAGGAACTACGAAACACAACCAATGTGTCGTCCGACTTAAGAAAACATCTTTACGTGCCAGGTGGGGCTGTAGATGGCAAACCAACTGAATTAGAAAAATAAATAAAACTAAAGAATTTTCAAAAAATAATTTCTTGGTTGTCTTCTTCCTACCTGAATAAAATACGAAATTACGGAAAAAGTTTCATTTACTAAACCAAAAATGCTAAATTGAGTCAACTTATTTAGATTGACAGTTGACTAAAAATTTTAGTTACTAAAAGAAACTAGATTAAAATTCTATGTAGCTAATTATTGAATTGGCTTAAAGAACTAATTAGGTAGCTGATTTCGGTTACCAAACAAATTAAAATAAAACTAAACTAAAACACTTGGTAACTAATTTCTTGGCTTTTTTTGTTATCTGACTGAACACCTGACCTGAAAGTTTCAAATTCTAACAACTTAACTGGGAAAACTAACGAATTATAGCCAAACAATTAACCCTGTGAGTGTCGGTCAGCTTACGCTGGCTTAATTCTTTCTTCAAACTCAATTTACTCATCGAGCATTTGGACTTTTACAATACGGTTTTTGTTTTGATCCTATTACAGATCCGTGAAATATAAATTAAAAACAACTTTTGAAAAAAAAATTAAGTGGTAGAACTCATTAAGCCAAACTTGGCTTAAAACTTAAATGGCATGTATACTAACTTGCCGTGTGTGCTGAAAAAAAAAATCCGCGCTTCGAAATTAAAAAGGATTCGAGCCGACGACCATACCAATAAATCCAGCTGAGATTGAAGTAAACTAGCAATCGCGAGCGGAATGAAAAAATTAATTCACTAGGAAGATGTTTTGATTCCCTATTGGCAAAATGTCAGCTGTTGTCAGATTGTTGTGTGGAGGTGCAACAGCGCCGTCTGGCGGTACGGCACTAATCGAGCAGGGAAAGTGCCCAAATGAACCCTAGTCATGCCAACCATTTAAGTTAGGTGTTTTCCTCATTTGAGCCAACTTTGGCTGATCCAGCACTACCCGTATACCTAAAACACCCGGCAACCAGAGGGTTAAGTTAGCCTACAATTAGGCTAAACGTGTTAGTTCCTAAAGGAAACAATACTGAAAATCTTTAATACGTGTTATTAGTAACTAAATTCAGCTTTGTTTTTACAATCCCAAGGTGTGACGTTGGAGCAGGTGAATTTGAAGAAGCCCAAAACTGTCTGCGCGTCGCCGAAGTGCACGAAAACACTGGATATCTACACTGACCGCCACAGCGCCAAGATCACCCGAACCATTTACAGCCAGGTGTGCCACGACGACTGCGGAGTGCGCAATCTGGCCTCCGACCAACTCGGCAGTGGTATTATTCAAAAATGTCGATGCATCAAGAAGGGAAGAGGTGGCAATTGCTCAGTCTGCCATTGCCATTGGACATACCACATGCACATCACGTACAGCGTGACGGAAAAGATGATTGCCGTCAAAAGCAGCGACGTGGAAGCCAGCTTAGCGGCGAACGAAACCAAAATCCAGACTATTCAGCGTATTGTGAGTGAGTGCCGTCAGCGGAAGCGGCAGTTGGAGGATGAACAGGGTGTCATCAATGTGGCGGCCGCAAAGTTTGCAGTCTACCTGAAAATGAACGCCATCACACCGTACAACGACGCACTCGCTCGCTATATGGACCACCTGATTGTATTAGAAGAGGAAAAAGTCAGCCATGGCGGTAGTCCGGCCATGTTGGAGGGTTTACAAAGGAATCGCGAGATCTACGCGGCTGAGCTGGAGATCATCAAATGTGCTCTGGATAAGGGTGAGAAGTGTGATGTTACCACGGGAGACATGCAGGAGACGCTGGCACGTTTGTCCAGCCTCCCGCTCAACGGGAAAGCGATCAGAGATTCTCTGCGGACGGCGGAGGAGGCTGAAAAACTCGCGTATCGCGAGAGGGCCTTCAAGGCGCATAAACAGTCGTCCAGGGTTCACTCGGTTGCAGATATGGTATCCGTGTATGACCAGTCACGAGGCGGAAAAGAGAAGAAACAGTACACAAACGCCATCAAGAACTTTTTCGGCAACTTTTTTTATAATAATGAGTAGCAATTTCTAGTAGTAATTTTTGCTTTATCGGGGAATGAAACCAACTTTTTAATTTTGGTTCTAGCTGCCAGGATAAGAGCACGAGCGCGCAGTAAAAAATAAATGATTTTTTGCACCTACTTAACGTTGCGTACGTACTCGTGTAACGGCATTAAGGCAACACAATATTCTGCAGATTGTAAATTAAAGGTTTCTGTTTACAGATCGTGGTACGAAATTATGTTTTCTATCTACGTTTACTAGTGGTTTATCCTCAGTTGAGTTACGAAACAGTACAGGTTCCACCAAGAACATTTACTCAACTTTGCAGGGTTACGGTCGAAACCGTGTGTACTGGTTTCAATATTCATAATTAACAAAAACGTATGTTGGATATAGTTCAGGTCATGTTGCAACCAGCAGATTATGAAATCTTTTGGTGGCGAGCTTCTGGGGTTTGCCAAGTGAGAAACGCTATTTTTTACTACTGTGTAAATTGATTTCTGATTGAATTGACATGGCATTTTGCCATTTTACAGACTGTGAACGCAGTGCCAACCCACCAAGCAAGCAAAAGTAGGGTATAAGTAGAAAAAAGAGCTTGCTTCGTGTGGTCAAAATCGGAAGTGAAGGGGAGAGTAGTTGCACTAAATGATTCTAAAATTTATATGGGACAACTCACTGGTTGGGCGGCAAATATTTGTTTTCTAAAAATTGACGATTCCGTGAAAAAAACGAAGGCACATAGTTTAGTGGAATCCTTTAATTTGTTAACCAGATGAACTAAGCCATTTTTTGTGAAACGTGATTAAAAATATATATAATTGAAGAGAACGACCAGATTTTGGCCGAACTTGACTGGTTCAAAAGTGCCAACTTCACAAAAAAGGGGTGAACCTAAAAATGTTCATTGAGTTTTATAAAAACTCAAATTTGTATGACAGTCAGCTCACCAGGCATATACAATTGAAAGAATTCAAGGGACTTGAGTAACAGTAAAATTTAGAGATCCATTCAAAGTTGAATAAACGATCGCGGTGGACCCTGTAATTATTCAGAAAGTCAGTGCGGTAGAGTATAAAAATCAACTCGAGAAAGACACAGTGAATAGCTTTCAGATTCTGTAGATCACCTCATTCTCTCTGTGATTCCTTTGATTCAGAACTATCCTGAAATCTAAAACAGCTGAAAGAACCTTCGGTCGTCAACCCTTCCGAAAATGTATCACAAAAAATTTCGGAGAGCAGAAGCAACACGGGTCAAAGTTGAATTCCGTGTCCGGGAAGAACCCAAGTTCATCTGCTCATTTTTTTCTCCTGTGGCGCTCCATTTCTCAAAACCTGAAAGATATCAAAAGGGAATCCACGGGCTTTTTATTGACAATGGCAAAATCATTCAAAAATTTGCGAGCATAATCGCAAATTCAAATTGCTTGGCGATGACGCTTTCGAATTTAGAAACAAGCAGCACCTTGGCGGACTTCGTGCCCATACTGTCTCCACAATCAGACGGTTGAGCAAATTGCACTTGCGTTTTGAAAAGTATATTTGCCAATGCTTTTATTGAAATGGAAAATGCTTCTACTGAAACGGAAGCCAATGACTGCGCAGAAGAAGGTAAACAGTTTTGGGATAGGAACCAAGGCGACTGAATTTAGGTCAGCTCTAGTGCTGCAATAGTTTTTGCTGTTTCGCGAATTACATCCCACTACAAACGCTATCCTACCATGCAATGAGTGAGGATACAAAGCTACGAAAGCAAAAATCAAATGATTTCCAAACTGCACACTGTGGAAGAACTCATTTTGGAGGTCGGATCTCCAAACAAATTTCTTCATTCAAGTATTGAGTAATTCCAATTAAATGGAACCTACTGGATAACCCATCGCTTTCCTCAAATGTTCGGGGCAGGCGGACAATAAATTTGTTTGGGTTGACGACTACTTTCCGCAAGGATATTTAGATGCTTTGAAAATATCAACGCAAAAAACCCGTGAACAAAACAATCCGAAATTCGCACGAAATGTCGAAAGTGACCGGTAAATCCAGCACATGTGTATGCTGCCCGGTACTCGCATAGTTAAAAGCATTCCACTACAAGGAACAGAAACGCTCAATTTATTTAGTTCAACGGGACGGGGCAGCGGCCAGTGGTGAAATTTGTATTTCCTACAACAAAGCGATCATTAGGTTTTTCTTCAAGTTACACAGATAAAGTCTACATGTATGTACAGTACATGTGTTATCTTGCAAAGCATGTAACTAACCAGCGCAGCGGGCACGGCAAGGACTTGTGTGGGTTTTTCCGTCTTCTCCGCAAACGAGCATCACCAACATCGACAGGCAGACGCAACGTGGTCGTTGAGTCGTCGGTCCTGGAGCAACTGGCGCAGTCGGGCGAGGCAGTGGAATGCTTATGCAGGCTCCTTGATGGGCAATCTGGACGTCTGCCCATGCAGATAAAAAAATAAGTGTCAAAAATAACATGTACTCGTGGGACCTCTAGCGAAGGAATTGGACTTACGGACAATGGCAGCGTTACAGGCACTGCCATAAGTCTGTCCGTTCTGACCGCAGACCGGGTCGTAAACCGCGGCGCACATCACGTGGGATTCAGCCGAGGCACCTATTGTCAGTTTGGAAGCAAAAGTGCGTTAACATCATATGGATGCGGATAAGGTTGATAAAAATTAAAATTAGCCATCTAATTAAGGGTTAAGTTTAGTATTGTAAAGAATACACCTTTCAGTTTAGTTTTTGACAAAATTAATTGACAAATTTCGTACTCCGACTTAATCAACTTGTTAGTGACTCAAAATGTTGATTGACTTTTTTTTGAGAAGTTGCAGAATCAAACTAAGCAATAATCCACTGACAGTTTTAGATTAGTTCTGGTTCAATTTAGTTTGGTTTACTTTAAGCATCCCAAGATGAGGACACTCTTTTTCATGTGCTGTACTTACGAGCAGCCAAGGTTACGACCATAGCCAAAAGAGCAATCATGGTTGATGAAGCCATATTCCGTATATATTGCCAGAGTGTTGAAGACGCTATAATATTATCAACTTGCGGCGGCTTCTGAGAACAATAATGGTGGAGGTGTCGGGGAAATTCGTAGTTACAGAAGAATCGTTATATTTAGTTGCGGATTATAGATGCTGAAATTTTCACTCGTCCTAATCGAAGATTTCCACGGATTTATCAGTTAATTTATGGATTTAGTATGGCCTTAGAATCAGTCAATAGTTGGCGCACACATTGGAACAATGTCTTCGCGGTCTAAGGCCCTGATACCATGCTGCATTGTTACTTTTTCAGTCTTAATCTACATTGAGAATTGATACCAGGGGATCGGATGAAGGCCGAAAAACAAGTAGTCCAATGTAGATGAAAGGGATGCCGCTGTTTAATTTGGAGAACTGTGCTTGATTGTGATATGAAACTTGGAATTACCTTGCGCAGGCAGAGTATATCGCAGGGTCCACGACGTTGGGGCGAATTTATATCGACTTGGATGCAAGGGCTCGTTTAGGTTCTTTACAGTTCGGAACCAGGACCCCTTATGGCAGGTCCAGGGGGTGGGCAAAGGGGTAAAATGCATTTTTTTCATTTTGAAACCCAACATTTTGCCTATGTTTCTGATGATTTTGAAACTGGGGGTAAGATTTCCAAGGCCCCAGGGATTTCAGAACAGTTAAAAAACCTGTTTTTCGATTGAATTTATATTAGAGTATATTACAAGCTCAATATTAGTAACTACCAATACGAAGTGCAAAACATTCAAGAACAATCCAAATTTGATAGAAAAGCTGAAGTTCCTGAAAATCTTTTGAAATCACAGGGGGCCTTGAAAGTCAGGTCCCTACATCGTTTTTCGTTTGATTCGGGGTTTGTTGGGGTAAAACTCAAAGCGGATGTTTTAAACACGTTCTGAAATCCCTTGGAAATCATACCCTCACACCCCCAGAAGTTTCAATATGTCAGGGACAAGAGGCCGAAGTTTAAACTCAATCTTGATAAAATGCATTTCGCCCCTTTGTCCACCCCTAACCCTATCATGAGGGGTCCTAGTTCTGATTTGTAAGGACCCTAAACGAGCCCTTGCTGGGATGGGATGACTAGCGTTTTGTAAGGGTAGTAGACACTTTGGCCATTCATCGACCGGCGTCGAGGGGTGGGGGTGGATCTTTAACATGTACGTGACAGGCCCAAATACCTCAAGATCCTTCCACCTTACGATTGTGGAATGACCATTTGGGTCGGGGTGGAGGGGGCAGCGATTTGTTTTTGCAACGTTGGCCTTTTCAGAGATACTGATAGCTCTAAACCGCCACTCATTCAAAAGAGTGATCAGCCGTCATTAATTGTTCCATACCAGATTGTTTTGAATTCTCAAGCCCACTCAGCAGCCTCATCCCCATTTCATCACCCTTTCGGCTGTCGAATCATGCCGATGCATATGTCAATTTTTTCAGTAACTGAACAAAAGCCTTATAGACCGTCTAACTTAGCCCTCAAGAAAAAGAAACTGAAATAGCAATGTATATTTTCATTCATCGGGCGACCTGCTTGTTATTCAGTTTATTTATGTTGTTCAACCCGCAAATATGAAAAATCTAAATCTTGCATCAGCTACCCAAGCAATAGGGAAAAAATTTCAAATACCATTCACTTGGGGTTTGGTACCTTTGCGAAATTGAAGATGTCGCTTTCGCAACTGTCAAACTGAGCGCAAATTCTTATTTTTGATTTCTAACGTTAGTAACACAAAAAGTGAAAAGCGAAAAGTGAAAATTGCAATGCAAGCAGAATGCCCAAACAAGGAGTGTATTATTCCACTCATTCTACTGTGCTAATCCATGCTATCGCGCTGGTAAAATACTGTTCATTTTGTCTGGTTTGTCAGTCAAAATAATTGTTCTCTCTTTGATATCAGGAACCAAGGCGAGTCAAGTGGAGAGAGGTTTCGAAGAAAAGGTGAAGAGTAATCACTTGATTAAGCTAGTTCTGAGATTGATTAACCCAAATGCCAAATTGAAACACTATTTTAGCCATTTCACTGCAGTAAATTTGTTTGTCAAGCAGCAATTGATCACGCAAAGTATAGGGATGCAACAGACTCGCCTTTGAATTAAAAACTCAATCGTCTCTTGTGTTTAACGAGTGAATCGCAACAGCATAAATCTGCCCTTCTTGATATAAGACAAGAATATCCGATTGCATTATGGGAAAATTTGCTATAAAAAGGACTGTTTTGCTTGCCTCTTGCATAAAGACAGATTACAGTACCAATGCCTCAATGTCAGCTAGCGGTTATGGATTAGCGAGTATCATCCTAAGGATTATGCCTAAGAAGTCTGAGTACTGTTGCGTAACGGGACTAAGTCGAGTGAAAGTCGACATTTGCAAACAGTTTTGGAGAAGTCATGATCATTAATCAACCGTATGGATAAGTTGGTACACTGTAGTTGAAGTGCTTGATCCAAGACAGAAGGGACCGGGCGCCTGCTTCACTGTTTTGCGGTAATGAGCACCCGTCCGAGTCGTGAATAAGTAAGGGAGTGTCCACAAATGACGTTTGCTTTGATGAGAAGAGGGGAAGATATAAGAAGGTCGTACGCCCCCGTCCTTAGCATTTCTTGCTGTACATTGAGGGTTAATCATTTCTATCCACTGAGAAAGGACCGTAGTTGGACTTTCCAGTATAGTAGGACTTTTCTAAACATTGAGATAAACTGTTCTGGCCAAATTCAATTTGCAGTCAATTAGCATGAGCAAAATAGCTTTGGGAAACTAGGGGGCGGAGCCAGTTTTACGCTTGCAAAAAAGACTGGAAATGATAGCGCAGCTTTAAAAAATTGACTATATCCCGCCCCTAAACCCCAATAAAATTATTCACTGGCGCCGATCACTTCAGAACTAAATTTTAAATATGATAGTGTCTAAAAGGTACACTTTAATGTCCTAGTATAGGAAAGGTCCCAGTGTACTGAAATTGTGGCTAGAAATAGGACCCCAAAAGGGGTTACAAGAGACTGCCCCTTCTTCATATCCCTTTCATATTATATTTTTTTATCCAGTGTGTGACTTGTTGCTTGAAAACAATCACGATTCGCCAAGCAAACTTGATGCAGTAAAGAGCAAAGCGTCCCACTATGCCAGATGTATCGATACATGTACATGTATTCGTAGGAGCACGGTAAGTGTCAGCACTAATTAAATATGAATATATGGTCAACGGAGGGCCAAGAGCCTGCTGCGAATTCCTTAGGACATAATGTACACATAAGGATATATGGGGTGATCACGGCATAAACATAGATAGGGAGGCAATGTATAGCACTGTAGCGTTACATGTGACAAAAGTAACACAAGTAGCAAAAGTAACAAACGGAACAAAAGGAACAAAGGTAAAGTGAAAAAAGTAACGTGGCATCCTACACCCCACACCTATTAAGTGAAACGCAAAAGCGCGAGAAACTCATTGCGCAGGTCGGTCATGGTGGCCAGGTAGATGAAGGGCTCCACCAGCTGAGCCACCATTGAGAAGTGGGTCGAGAAATGCATGGCATCAAATTCACACCGCGGCGGAGGTTGACGATTGCCCGCCGAAACCATGAATAACGCCATTGGTACGATGCTAAAGACATGTGTCGTCAGTTTCAGCAACAACAGATACACTGTAAGCCGATTGTTTGATCCTTCCGCTTTGGCGATAGTTTGTTTCAGGACCTGGGCCGCATTAACCTCACTCTTCGCTCCCGGCGGTGCCTGCAACTAGTTTTGATTAACGTTAATTAAAGATACTTTACATGGCTCAAAACTGGAACTTTAAATAAAAAATATTTGTATTACCATGGAAATTATGAAAATGGAGATGAATATTTAGCAGCGAATTATTTTTAGTTTAAATAACTATATTTACTTTTAATTTGGGTAATTTCATTAAATATCTTACTTGAAATGCTGACAACGTGGCGTTCGTTTTAAAAAACGTATAAATAAAATAAAGATTATATTTAAATAAACTTAACCGGTGGTATTAGAATTTATTCAATGTATTATCAAACCTAAAATACGTTATTATTTAATCACAAATACATGTAACGGGGTCGCTTTTTGAATTAAGCATTCCACTCGAGCCCGTTTCACGCGTAGCCGCTTGATCCGTCGCCCCAGAAACGTCAGCAAGAACGGGTAGCTCCCAAGGGTCAGTGCTTGCGGCATGTACGCTATCATGGCGTACATCATCGTGCGATACGTGGGGTACACCGACGTGTCACATGTCCTACGCAGGGTTATGGGTGTGACCATGTTGAGGATACTGAACGGAAGGTACCAGCCGTGCACCCACAGTAGGGCGGCTGACGTGGCGCCGATCCTCCAGCGGATCGCTAGATGCCTTTGGTACCTAAAGACGACAATCGGTTTCAACTACTGGTCCGGTTCTGGTTCTAATTCGGTCCTTCGCTAAACCCAGTTCCATTACAGAAGCAGTGGGAAGTATTGAGTTCATGGTTTTGGTGAGGAGAGACACCAGCAGGTTTGATGGTGGAGGAAAGGTGAAAGACGCTTGCTCTGACTGGAAGGAGAATATTAAAATAGGGATAATGGGAAAATCGTCTGATGCAAATTGCGGTAGCCGTTGTCGTTGAATTATATATACCTAGGCGAAGTAATTAGAAGGAAATGCAGGTACGCAATCAAAGGCTAAATTGGGAAAAGATTTGCCCCACTTCAATCAATCCGGAATAAACTTTCCAGAAGGCTTTGCCTCGTTGGATTTAAAAGGAAGGGTTGCAGTTCAGGTTGGGAATAATATATCGCGAATGCGAATTAACAGAATCGGGCAGCAGATAGCAGACAGCATCGGTGGGTAAAGCAATAAAAAAATTCAATCAATACTTTGTTGTGCGTAACTTGTACGGCATTTTTAATGGGGACAGCTGATGCTCGATCGTGTGTTCAAGGCTCGCTTGAAAGATGGTTATTTTATCCATCCACTTCTTGGCTCCAAGACATTGTGGGTCCCATTTTCTCGATCTTACTGATCAGTTGTCTTAGGAGATGCTGGCAACTAAACCACATAGAGAGGCACATAGACACAGTGGGACGACGACTCTGGGCACATGCCCCTAGCAAACTAATTGGGGGGGGGGAAGTTGTTTTTCTTTTTTATCAGCACAATGGAAAAGAGTTGTGATTGCCCCACAAAAAGAAGGGGTGGGGCTAGCCGTATTTTTCGGTATTTTTTATTCGAACTCGGCTTGCGCCTTCAAATTTTATTTTTATTTACAAGCAAAACTCCCTCCCCCCTCCCCCCGCAGCAAAAAAATTCTATTACACCTCTGTATAGACATATCGTCCATGTCGATAATCTGACGCTGACATTTTGGCTTCTGACTTCTGGACTAGACGGAAGTGTCGTCCAGAACAATGAGCCGTATTAGCGAACGAAAAAAACGTCCAGACAATGGCCTTCAACGGAGAAGGCTGGTGAACTGCTGGGATTGGTCGGCGGGGGGGGGGCAGGGTCCAGTGGTGAAAGACACTCCACTCCTATAAAGATAAGGTGGCACCTGTGCGTATTAGATGCAAAATTCAGACAACTTATCCAACCGTTCCAATCGGAGACACTAATATCTATACGGGGGTTTCTACTTGCGAGAACAAACTCATGCCGGCACACTTTTGTCTCGCAGCTGTTGCCGTAGACCTTTCCGTCCACCCCACAGACCGGGCGCCAGAAGGAGGAGCAATGCAGTTGCGGCTCAACTGCTACGGGACCGGAAGAACGGATGTGCAACCCCCGAGGTGAGCAATAGCAGCACCTAAATAAATAATAAAATAAGATAAAAAAAATGATAAAAAACGTTGATACAGAGACCAAACGGACTGTTCCAGGAGTAGTTCGCTCTCGCATAAACTAAAAGGTAATCTATCTTTTGCTACCAACAAAAATTGGAAAATCTAAATCGGTCATCAGCTACCCAAGCGATAGGGAACAAAATAAACAACGTTTATTTGGGGCCTGGTATAGCTGAAGGAGCTTGTAGTTGTCGCTTTTGGAAATGTCAAAACTGAGCGCAAACTTAAAATTGATGTTCAAGGTTAATGATAAAATAATTGAAAACGGAACATTTACGGAGAAGCAGAATGCTCAAAGCTCGGAGCGTCTTATCCCACTTAGTCTATCAGACTGATCTCTGCTGTCGCGCCGAGAAAGTACTGCTCTTGTTTTCGCTTTTGTCAGTCAAAATAACCGGCCCCCTTGAATCTCAGCCAGCGGATTAAGGAGTGTCTGGCAAGTGTTCATCAAACTTAAGTGAGGCAGTTCTGCGTCACAAACGAATTGAGTTTTTGAAAAACGTTTTGAAGAAAACGTGATTAGTAATCGCTTGATAAAGCTGCACTCAACAGTGATCAATGCAAACGTCGAATGGAAACACAGTTTTATCAATTTCACTGCAGTGAGTTTATCTGTCTAGTTAGCAGTAATTAACCACGCTTAAGTATGGATGATGGATTTGCCTTCCAATTAAAAATTCAATTGTCTTTTGAGTTTAGCGAGTGAATCGCAACAGGATAAACCTGCCCTTCTCGATATAAGACAGGCATACTCAGTTGTAGTTCGTGAAATCGTTTTAAAAAAGAACTGCTTCTGTTGCCT